>JAOTRN010000046.1:13598877-13616792 GCA_028566695.1 Bagroides melapterus | reverse complement strand
GTGTGTGTGTGTGTGTGTGTGTGTGTATGTGTGTGTGTGTGTGTGTGTGTGTGTGTGTGTGTGTGTGTGTGTGTGTGCGTGCACGCAACAAAGAGCGCGAGTAATTGTCAGAGATAACTAAAGAAAGAACTGCACTCCATTGCTCTGGGTTTGATCTTCCTCTGAGCTTCATTCCTAATTAACTGATCTTAAACAATCCTGATAACTCAAGTGTAAATACCAGAATAACTCAGAAAAAAACATCGTTTTCATTCTGGTACAGACCTATAATGATCAGTGATCAGTTAAAATAAATGAATTAGACTAATAACAGTCTATGATCCAAGCAAGCATTGTAACAAGCATCTTGTAACAAAAAAGTATAGATGAGTCTAGACAAATAGATGAGTATGGCATCTGCAAATATGTTTGCACAGTCATGCTCCAGTCATTAATTACCATCATTCCCAGAGAATATAATCCATTTAAGGAAAGATGATTCCATTGTAATGTGGTACAAAATAACATAACTGTTGCAGCAGTAAAGAGAGGCTGTAAATTTAGGGCATCCATCCTGACATTCATTTGTTAAGTAAAGTCCTTCTACCTTATCATTCTACTAACACCCAAATGCTTCTGCTGTAGTGTCTGATATCCAGATCACTCACAGCCAAGACCTGTGACCGACAGAAATCGTACAGTTGCCAGGTAACGGTTTGAGGACATGGAAATGCCATGGCTTTTACGCTTAAAGAAGCAATGGCAGAGTTAAATTAATTTGAGTTTTAACTCAGACTATTCACACCTGTATATTCTCCAGTCCTATATAAGGTCTGTGCTTATACTTAAGATTAGACAATGAATATTTTATATGGATCTTATCAGCTTTGTTTTCCAAGCAGAGTACTAGACACAGGTGTGCACTGATTCATTTCACTGTGTGCTCATTTTGTTTGACTGCTTCATGATAGTCCATTTATCTTGAAGACAGTCATCTGAACCTTTCCCAAGCCTTTTCTCTATACAATATGATGAATCTCTGTCATTGTATTTGGTTTCATTTCCTTCATTGTGCATTTGTGTTTGTTTTTCTTTTACCTTAGTGTACTTTACCGATTAAAGAACAGAAAGATAAGCCTCTGCTCTGTAGAGACGTGACAAATCTATAAGATGAGGGTTAAATTTAATGTAGGTGTATAAACCCATTTGTATATACGTCTGTCAAGGATAGATTTCCACTGCCTTCTTATTCATTACACAACCCTTCATGCTTTGTAGTCATGTCCATTGGGTAACATTGTGATAATTAAATACAGAAAGGAAAACAATAATTTTCTGACTTACACTCTCTGGACATATTGTTTTTTAGTAACACAATGTTTAAATCGTTAGTTACAACAAAAAGATGAGTTTTAAGTATTTATGTAAATTTTATGGCCAACCATTTAGCAGAGGGTTTTCCTGTCAGTGTATTAAAATATGTATATTAAATTCAGGGGCAGCTCATTGACAGGGGCAGCCTTTCAGTACACACACACACACATACACACACACACACACACACAGACAGACACAGAGTAAAATAATAAAGCATTGTTCCTCTGCTTTGTTTGCCCTTTAATATGTTGCACCTCATACAGGAACATGCTCAATACCACAGTTATCTGCAGAGAGTTACTATTATTGCACCCTGTGGTGAAAAGACTACATATGCTAATAGCCCACTGGGGCAGTCATCCTGCTGCCCCATACTTTCTATATTTACACTTCAATTCCCTTTCTCTATGAACATCTTCAGTAGAGGGGGAGCAGAATATATGAGTATAAGATGATGAGGATAAGAGTATAAAGAAGGAGGGGGAGTATGAGTATAAGATGACATGGCTGCCCGAGTCACTGTTTTTTATGACAAATTGGGTGGGTTAAAATTGGTGAGTTATATTATAATTAATAATCTGAAATTTAATGAAATCTAATAAATTTTCAAGAAAGATCACAGTGTACACAGTGTATCTTTGAGGTACAGAAACTTTCTATTATAGCACACTGTAAAATTACGGTGAGGATGATATCTTTGGAAATATGAAAAGTTGTGTGGGCTAATTTCAGGTCTTTTGTGTACTTTTTGAGAAGAGGTTACATCGGAAATTTAGCTGAAACCTAGCAAACCCATGGCTGAACAGTGGTAACAAGTTAGTAAACTATATGAGTTAGGTTCTCTTACCACTGCTATGCAGATGACACTCAACTTTTATTCTCCTTCCTGCCCTCAGATACCATGGTTTCTGTTCGGAACTCAGCATGTCTCAGATGACATATCATTGTGGATGACAGCTCATCAGCTGAAACTCAATCCCAGCAAAACTGCACTTCTGATCATCCCAGGTGATTCACACCCAGGTCAGGATCTTACTATATCCCTGCACAATGATCTGGTCTCCCCTTCAGTCACAGCTCGCAACTTTCAAGTGACCAATCGACAATCAGCTGTCCTCCTCACCTGTTGCTAATCTGACACACTCATGTCAGTTTATTCTCTACAACATCAGAAGGATTTGGCCATTTTTGTCCACACAGGCTGCTCAGGTACTTGTTCTGTGGACTACTGCAACTCACTGCATGCAGGTTCATACCACCCCACAGCTGTGTTCTCTCTTGTTTGTCTACAAAGCCAAAAATGGACCAGCTTCCTCTTACCTCACAGCCCTTATCACTCCTCACAGTGCACTTCGCTCCCACAGATCTACCAGCACGACTGGTACCACCATTTCTCAGGGTAAAGACAGGTATACAACAAGACTCTTTTCTGTTCTGCCACCGAGGTGGTGGAATGAACTTCCCCTAGAGGTCCGAACAGCTGAGTCACTGGCTATCTTCAAATGACGGTGGAAGCCCTACCTCTTCATGAGATAATTGAACTAGCACTTTCTCCCCTGTTGTGAATATATAAAAAAACAAAACAAAACACAAAAAAACCCTGAACAGTGTTTTAGGTTGATGGTGTCCTATATCTGTAATCTAGTGAATCAGAGTAAATATATCCAACGATAGAGACTTCAAATCATTTTTCTATGTTGCTCTGGATAAGGCCAGCTGCCAAATGCTGTAAATGTAGATGTAAAATGTAATGCTGGAGGTTTTGACTTTTAACTAGCGAGATTTGGGTTACTCTATGATTCAGTGGATAGTAGCCTATAGAATAAAATGTGTTAGCCTTTAGACTTAACAGCATTTTATCCATTAGAGCAGGGGTGTCAAACTCAGTTCCTGGAGGGCCAAAGCCCTGCAGAGTTTAGCTGCAACCCTAATTAAACACACCTGATACAACTAGTCAAGTCCTTCAGGCTTAATTGAAAACTGCATAGTATGTGTGTTGGAGCAGGGTTGGAACTAAACTCTGCAGGGCTCTGGCCCTCCAGGAACTGAGTTTAACACCCGTGCATTAGAGGCAGTAGATCAGGCCTACTAGTTCTAGACTGGCTAGTTAATGAGTTTATAAATCATTCCTTTAACCAATTCACTAAACCTTTCATGTTTCAATATTTACGAGAGGCACAACATAAATTTAATTAATGCTTCAGGATGACATATTTCAGATGGGTCCACAATATAATCATCAGGTACAATCTGCATGAAATTCTGAAATGACATCAGTAGTTGATTGGAATGTAAAATGATGTACTGATAAAAACTGCTCACAAAGTTCTCCCTACTAAAACAAGTGCTTAAAAAAACCATTGAGAAATAGCTCTGTGGGTTTTTCATTGTGTAAGTAATTAACTTTTGCTCTGGATGTGTTCAGTAGAATGTAATGAGTTAAAATGAATGAAAATTGGGAGAAAGAAGACAGTATTATGGATCCTGCCTGTTAACTCTGTGTATGAGTGTGGCACCTTATTTCTGCAAGTTGGTTGTAATCTTGTACAGGTTTAAATTTGCTCACCTAGACATCTTCTTGTCCCTGGGGGCAAAAGAAAAGAAGCAAATTCTGAGAAATTGGAAAGGATGTGATCAATAAAAAGCTGCTGCTGTTTCACACCTTTTACTGCCCATGTCAAAACTTTCTGTGAGTGTATCTTGATCACACCTTTCTAGAGTAGTGTACACTTTGTACACACTGATGGTGAATGCTTGATTCTGATTGGTCAAAAGGTCTTGATTGATTAAATAGTTCTGTCTGTATTAATATAAGTTTGTGTAGACATTCCACAGCAACAAGTGTGATTATAAACAGGTGCTGTGTTCTTTAATAAAATGTAATTGTTGGCAAATTGCTGTGGAACATCAGGGATATTGGAAAATATTTGTGATCATTGCTGTTAATATTTATGGTAATATCATACCAATATGTGATTGATTATTTTTCAATATGTCTTTTCTTATAAGCATGAGACAGTTTAGAATTGAGATAGTTTGTAAAACTTTCTTTATTGATCACATCCTTTTCATTCTTCCTACATAATTTGCTCCTGTCTTTTCCTGTGAGGACAATAAGCCTGTCTACAGGAGCAATTACTGCCTCCTCTATGATTTCAACCAATATGGGATTGCTTGAAATGGCCAGGCCTGCTGTAGCTAATTGTGTGCCCAAACCTTAATGCAGGTAAAATTAAATAAAAAAAAATGTAGAGGGTTTCTTTTTGATGTGCTGTAAAAGGAAGTGGTCCACAATAAATATAATACATGTATCATTTTATTGTAGAAAAATATGAAAAAAGGGTTTCTTTTGACTGTTTGCTCAAAAGGAATTTTGGTAATGAAAAAAGCAAAATTAATCCAGGGATTCAAAGCTTTATTGTCACATGTGCATTTACAGTCTCTTGAGCAAAATTAAATTCTTACTTTAACACCTCTTCATAGCTACAACCAGACAATAAACACACAATAACAACACAATCTCAACAATCATAGAAAGACATTTGCAAAAATATACATTAATAGATTAATAGAACAATAAGGTGAGAATCTACAAGTTTAATTTCAGGCAACATTTGAAGACTTCAGCAGGAAGGAATTAGTGTTAAGTCTATAATGATCTCACATGACCCTGACCTGTTAGTTCCTCAGGTTCTCTTGGATACACAATTCCACTAGACTATAAACAGTTTTAGAAAGGACATTATTTACATTGACATTATTTCATGTCAATGTAAACCCAAATGAGGATGAGGTTTCCTTCTGAGTCTGTTTCCTCTCTTCCTCATATCATCTCAGGAAGTTTTTCCTTGCCATTGTTTTCCCAGGATTAAGGATAAATGTTAAAGTTGATCATTTTTATTTTATGTATATATATTTTTGTAAAGCTGCTTTTAGACAGTGTCTGTTGTTAAAAGTGATATACAAATAAATTGAACTGAACTGAATTAAAAAAATCCAAATATGTATAGATTTAATATAAATAAATAAAAAATGCTGCAGCTTTTGTTGTTCAGTGAATCATGCAGAATGTTCTGGCATTGTCAGTGAAGTGTCAGAGGCTCTTTTTTTAGGTTATATAGGAGAGAGTTAAAGAATCTTATGGAAGTGGGGTAGAAGCTGTCCCTGGGTTTTGGGTTCTGTGTGCTGAAGGATCAGAGTCTTTTACCTGAAGGCAGAAAGGAGAAAAGTGTCTGTGCAGGATGCCTGGAGTTTTGATGCATGACAGGATGTGGAGTATCCTCTATGGTTGAGAACTGGGATATGATGCCCCAGTGATCAGATTCTAGAGTACTAGAACTGAAAAAACTGTATAAGATTGGAGACAGCTGTGTGAAACAGGAGTAGAGCAAGGGGCTCAGCATGCTGCCCTGTAGGGTGCCTGTGCTGAGGATGTCTTCGTGCTTATCTACACATGTTGGGGTCTGCCGGTGAGGAAGTCTAGAATCTAGCTGCATAGTGTGTGACCAAACACTAAATCTAGTGGGAATCATGTTGGAATGACTGTGTGTAATCATTGAATCAACATTACAGCATAACACTTTCTGTTTTCAGGTAGTGGTGTGTAGTATAAAGGATAGCGTATGGGCATCAGGCAAATTGAAGTGAGTCCAGAGTCTCTGGGATTTTTTTTATTTATGTACCTCAGTACCAGTCTCTTAAATCATTTCATTGCCATGCGAGTCAGAGCTGCTTTCATTAAGGCAGCTGACTTTATGTTTGAGTGCTGTTTTTAACAAGTAGGTACTACTGAGCTGCTTAGATACAGATTAAAATGTCTATGAAAACAGCCACTAGTTGGTTACTGCAGGTTTTCAATACACATCCTGGAATTCTGTGTGGCCTGGCAGCTTCCTGCATGCTGATTCTGTCGAAAGATCTCCTCATGTCGTTCACACAAACCACAGGTATAATCTCTTGTGAAGCTGCTCTGGGGTGGTCAGGGAGTCTTTGTAAGAGAGGAGAGTATTCATAATTTTTTAAATGTTCTCATCAAATATCTCCCATGTCTCACCAATGGGCTCATTTCACTGTATCCTCGACAAGTCCATGCAGTGTTTGGGTTTCCATTTCTTTGGCTCAAGTGTTGATATAAATGGGACTAAATGGGACATGACTGTTATACATGTCTTCCAGGAAACTCTGTTGTTTCTTGTGACTGTCTAACATTTCATTCTCACCCCAGTGGGTCCGTGGTTTGAAATCCATGTGTATGTGTTGTTTTCTTGCCCCAAGCACCTAAAGGAAATGCTAGATTAACATCAGTGTGTTTCAGTCCAGAGATTTGATTGATAGTGTTGACAGTGATGCATTCAATAATGAGAAATATATACTAATGGCTGTTCATCGTGAGTTACTGAGCACTGGAGATTCTAATGTCCACTCTTGCACATGATTATGCTTTTCCTTTGTACAGAATAATAACTTGTTTCTAAGAACATTCATGCAGTGAAAACCTTTCTCATTATTCTAGTTGCTAACTGGTCTGATTATTTATTATTATTTATTTTTATATGTTTATTATTTTCAGAATAGTTTAGTCTTTATTTTGACTCATTTACAGTCTGTGAGGTTGTTTTAACAGATCATTCTTTACAGATTACTGTGCAAAGACTGTCCTTTTACACATATATCCCCATTAATAAGGGGTTCAATTAAGTTATATGATTCATTTTACCACAGTAATTGAATTTTAGTAACTCTGTGAACATATATACAGTCTGTGGAATGAAATATGATCACTGTCCTGTGTAATCATAAGCTCATTATTCTGTTCATAGGAAGAGCTGAATATTGGGGGAGAATTGGTACTTTATTTTTGCTTATACTCTACTTACTGTACTAATGACTAATACTTATTTGCATAGATATACAGCTATATATAGTTATTAGGTTGTTTTTGGAGAGCTGGGTTTTCACCTTGTGAAAGAAAATGGCTGATTGATACTAATGTGTGAATTGGAGCAACTGAAGAACATAAAATAATAATAATGCTATTCTATCAGTTTATTCAAGACAATGAGCAGCTTACAAAATATAAATATTCACAACAGCAAGAAATATCATGTGCATACATTAAACATTCAGCAAAGAAACAGCAAAGATTGGTGACTGACCAATGCACAGTATGGCATTGTACATAATGAATGGTTTCCAGAGTCTATGAGAAGAGGTGTATCCTTTTGGACCAAATATATTGTATCACATGAACATTTATCTTATTTTAAAACACCTTATATAAAGTATTGAATCCAATATCAAAGACCACATTCAGGAACACAGTCTTGCATCTAAAGTTACACACATTGCAATTAAAATGATAAAAAATGACATTTTACAGCCATATAAACCACCTTTACTTTAAATAACGCAATCACATAATGAAATGAGAATGACCTGACTGTACATTCTTCCTCTCTTTTATACTTTGTCTTATGTTTATATGCAAATTATCTTTTTTTTTTCCTCTAAACATGCTCACACAATGCCACAGTACGGTACGTTCTACCTGGCTGCATTTCATTTTTTTAAAGGTTACATTCTTTAAAGCTTTCTAACTGTATCAGACATGAAATAAATAAGATAAAGGATGCAGTCTTGATACCACTATCCATTATAGCACATCAGTTTCTGATATCTCATTGGAATGTAAACATGAAAAGCATCATTGTAACAAGTCTCTCATGGGTGAGGTGTTCAATGCTGAGATATTGTGCAGTAGCCGTATTAACCCGTGTGAGCTGGGCTTTGAGGACACAAGGCTGTTAATCATCTGGGCAGGACATTTTGAGAGATTTCCTTTGCATTCTCTGCCTTTTTATTTACTTAACACTAAGTCTATAGAGAAGAGACTTAGTGCTTTATGGTCATTTCTGTATATTTAGCCTACATCGTGACACCCTGCTACTACATTTTAAAACACATCAAAACCATTATGGACAATCAGACTAAATTTGGTCCTATTTTCTTCAACATTTAAATATTTAGACTGATTTACCCATCACTGGCTATGAACAACTATCGAACCAAAAGAACTAGGCTGTAGATAACATGCTGTCTGACAGTGAGGACTCCTTATATTTAAGCTTCTTTCTTCCAGGCAGGAATTCATTTGTGGGCCCTGGAAGCTCTTCCATCTCTGTGGGGTAGTGATCTGGACTCTGGCCATTGGAGTTCTCCTTGATTACGCTGTAAGTCAGTGCCACACTGTATGTCGCAGGCTTCTGTGAGCTCTGTGGCCTGCAGTGACAAAGCTTGCGGAAAGCAGCACGGAACTTCTGAGACATAGCGTTGTAGATGACAGGATTGATGGCGCTGTTCAGGTAGATGCAGAGTCGACAGAAGAGCAAAAACCATGCGTCAGAATAGGAATCTTTTAGGAACGAGTTGACCACCACCAGTGTGCGATAGGGCATCCAAAGCAACGCAAAGAGAATCACCACCACAGCCAGCATCTTTGTTACCTAAAACACACAAAAAAAGGATAGACTAAATCCAAATCTTCTTACCTTTGCTAGGTTTAAATCATGCATATCTTGGCATGGAAATTATACAATTGTGCAATAATTCAATCAGCCGATCATGTGGCAGCAGTGCAATGCATAAAGTCATTCAGGTACTGTTCAACAGTTCAGTTCAACTTCATATCAAACATCTTAACGGAGAGAAATCTCAGTGATTTTGACAGTGGCATGTATGTATATTGGTGCCAGATGGCCTGGTTTGAGTATTTCAGAATTATCTCCTGGGATTTTCAAGCATAAATGGTCTTTGTACAGTTTAGACTCTACAAAGAGTTGAGAAAATGGTGAAAACATTTCATGTACATCAGCTCTGTAAGAAGTCACAATACAATGGACAGACTGGTTTGAAGGATATAGAAACAGGAATCTGATGATTCACCCAAAACTGGAAATTACCCAAACTTTGAAAATGACAAGGCAGAAATTTTAGTCACTGATATCATACAGCCCCAATTCTAATGCTTGATGTGAGCATTAACTGAAGTTTTTGATTCTGTGTCTGAATAATTTTGTGCATTTTTTGTTGCCGTAATTTTTTTTGGCTGATTTGATTATTTCATGCAAAAGCAGGGTACATGTGTTCCTAATAAAGTGTCCTGTAAATGTATGCAGATCAGTTTATCAGCCACTTCTTGTACTGCCCCAACTCTTGTGAACACAGCAAATGTATTAAAGTTATTGACATTAGAATCAAGCATAACCATCATCATGTCAACCACATAATTAAGTATGTTTGGAGGATTTGCAAGAAAGTGCCAGTTATTTACCGTGTGTCATGTAATCCCTCTCTGCATCTCTCACAGAATACTATTTTTGTTCCTGGTTCCTTGTGTGTGTGTGTGTGTGTGTGTGTGTGTAAAATGAGGAAAAAGGTGGTTTCCAAGTCCTTACCAAACATACCAAAAATCAATGTGAGAACTGAGAACAGGTGTATCAGAACAAACATTGATTCTCAGGTAAAGGTCAAACTACTTTGTGGCATAACTACCTTGTAAAAGATGCTGATAAGCATGAGTAAAGGTAATAAGAAGAAAAAATGAAGCAGAAGAGGGTTGGTGCAGATTTGGCACTAAAACCCATTTTGTAAAAAAAAAAGGAGTGAAGTGGTAACTGAACCAGGTGGTCACAATAATATCTGCAGATCATAGCACACCACAGAAGAAATAGGTGTAACTTTCATAGATGCATGACTACTTGGGTTGCACATGATGGTAGCTGCAATCCTTGTAATAGGTCAAAGTACTCCAGCTGCTACCTACAGTTGGGCCACACTGACAGGTCCATTACATTGCCATTCAACTGTACTACAGAACAAATCCCATATTTTACAAACACATCCTATAGATAATTAAATGATAACACCCCTTCCTCTCCAGTGTCTCTTTGACAATCCATGTCTCAAAAGCGAAACACTGCCCTTGTTGGGTTTTCCTGTACAGTTTATTGAGCTTTACTGCTTATTTTGCTGTGCATGCAGACTATAGCTATATTTGATCATTCCATCAGGTCCTCGCCTCAGCCCTGCTCAAAGTGTGCTAGTTTAATCTGAGATTGTGCTAGGGTAATCATCATGGTGCAACCTGGAAGCCCCCGGGCAACATCACTCCTGGTCCCGGATTAACATACTTTTAATTATTTTCTCTCTTCGAATCAATTAACTAATGAACAGCCAAAGTTGAACAGGGTGTGTTGGTACAGGTGAAAACACAAAAACAAGAAAACGCCAAAATCTTACTCCAGGTCCTTTTAAAACACGGAAATGCGCGCGCGCGCGCGCAAGGAAGGCGCACAATTGAGCGCGCGCGCAGCTTTAAAAAGGAAAGCTTAAATATCTAGTGCCTTTTTATGTTTTTTTTTTTTTTTTTACTAGTGTCCATAATAGGAAAATTATTAAATACCTGTCTTCGCGAGGCTGCTGTGCTTCCAAAAGAAGAGTTCTTGGAGTGTTTTTTGCTCTCTGCGCGCGAACCTTTCCTCCAAGTTTGTGCCTTTTCCTTGGGGTCCGACGGCAGTGGGTTTAGAAAGAGGATCCTGGCGATCAGACCGTACAACACGGAGGCTAGCATAAGCGGAACCACGTAGAACAAAGTGAAGTCAGCGAAGTATATCGGCTTGTATAGTCTCCTTGACACCTTGTAAGCGCACACGGTTAAAGTGATGTTGTCGTAAATCTTGGTTTCGATGTCGGACAGGCAAAACCACATCACACAGTAAAGAGTGGTGAAAACCCATACTAGAACAATGATCTTTTTGGCCCTGGAGAGAGTGCAGAGAAACTGCGCCTTGATCGGGTGGCAGATGGCGATGTACCTCTCCACGGTGAACGCTGTAATGGAGCAGGAGGACGCGTTGATGCCCAGGTACTGCAGGTATGTTATAGAGAGGCAGCCGCCGTAACCGTATACCCACCCCCCAAACAAGCTTTCTGTAATATTAGGTAAACCCGCCGCCGTCAGCACGATGAGGTCTGCGACCGCCAAACTCACCAGGTAGCAGTTGGTGGGAGTCCGCATGTGTTTGGTAGTGAGCACCACAAGGATTACCATCACATTCCCCACGATCCCGGCTCCGCAAATAACTATCACCAACAGCACACTTGCCACTTTGTACTCGATACTTTGGTCTGTCCATATGCCAAGAGTCCGGTTATCATTTCCAAATAATGTCACATTCTCCATGCTTTACTCCGCTCCTGTCTTTCACAAGGAAACACGATCACCGATCACCTTTTTAAGTCCAGTACACAAGCCATAACCGAAACAGACACAGGTAATAAAATAATGTCTATGAAAGTAGCGAGTTGTGCAAAAACACAACCAATTTGCCGCTAATGTTTAAACAATTCTTCTCTAATATGCATTTATTTTTTAATGGACGTACTTGTGAGCTTCCGAAAGTATTCCCAGATATGAACGTGTGGCTTGAAGGAAAGCAGTCTTCTTTGGTGTGTGTCTAAGGTGGAGAGGGCAGTGATGGTGTATCCGCCCAGAGGCTAAATGTGGCGTTACTGAGCTCCCCATAAGCCTCCACTAAAACACCGCGCTGGTGTAGTAGGCAGAAGTGAGAAATGATCCCACAGCCTACACCATACTGGACTCTTTCCAGTGCAATCACGTTAAGAGCCGCCCCGTTCTTTAGTCCAGACTGTAGCTTTGCCAGATTAGACTTATACCAGTCCAAAGCAAATTTCCACCTGGCGTTATTACCGATATCTCAATAGGGTCAGGAAGCCTGGAAGCATATCACATTTGGCCTTTGTAATACAAGACGTAGGAGTACAAACAACAGAAGAACACCCAGGTGTATTTGTTTAAAAAATATCTGAAAGTATATACATTCATCTGCAAACATTACAAACGTCAGTAAATTTATAATGCTTGTACAGACTTAACGTTTCCTCACCAGTCAGTTCTTATTTACTTCCTTTTTTAAATCCTTCCAATCCTTACTTTTTAATCTTCCAATCCACTAGTACACTGATTGCTCATTTTCCAGCTATAGAGAGCTTGGGTCATATTATCTGAATTGCTCCAATCTCTTCACAGTAACAAAATGACAGTATTGATTTAGAGTGGTATGATTAGCTATGGCAATTATCTTCTCTTGTTTCAGTTGCTCCAATCTGCTTTGATCTCCGGATGGGTGGCAGATTAAAGCAAGGGGAAAAAAAACATGAAGTCTTTGTAAGAATTTGGGCCACCATGAGCCAACAGAAGAGCTTTAGTGCAACTTTGTATAGATTGTACAAATGTAAAAGAGATTATTATTCCCCAAAGATATTCCCTAAACTTGTGTTTGATGATAATGGTGGATATTATGTCACTTCAGAATCTCTGATAGGTGTATGACTCGGTGTATGAAGAATACAGCACCCCGAAAATCCCGTTTTCACCATGTATGTAAGGAGTGGAGCATGTTCCTCCTCTGCTTTTTCAACCTTCCTAACTTCCCTAATTCTTCTACACCACCCCATTACACTCCCTCTACTGGTTTCCTGTAGCCAACTACATCAGATTTTAAACACTGGAAGTGTACAGTGACAGAAACAGTACTCAATTAACTTAAAGCAGTTTTCACTCCCATGCAACAGTACACAACTTCTGATCTTCCAGCACTGCTTGACTGCACCTACCATCTCTCAGGGTACAAGGAAGGTATATGTATCAAGACTCTTCTCTGTTCTGGAAGCAAAGAGGAGGAATTAACTTATCCAAGAAAAACAAACAGTCATTTACTGTCTTCAGTTGTCCTACATGAAGGTGTACCTCATTCAGAATTAATTAAACTAGTGATTATTAAAGAGAGCATTAGAATTAAACTTAATATAATAGGAACTTGCAGACAAATTGGCAATACAGCTACAGAAGTTATATTAATTTAAATAAAAAGCATGGATAGATAATGAGTTCTGTGTTTCTTTTTTCATTTGCTTTTAATTTATACAGTATGACTTTTAGATTCATTCTCTTTGGTGCTGCAAGAAGACAAGTGCACAAGTTAGAAGTTTCCTGATGTACTGTATTTTCTGACAGTAGTGCGTCATCGCCCCCTTGTGGATATTCTTTAAAATAACAACCACTGTCTGACTCGGGCTAATCTTATGGTCCAATACAGGAATCATGCCAAAAGAAATATATTTATGAGCCACACTGTTCTCATGTGACACCTACTTCTTACATAAGTACAGAAAGAAAACCTTTCACAATGCCTAGCAGAATGCCTAGCAGATTCTCAAGACAGATTTAGTCAGGTTCAAGATTCTGTCTATTAATTATTTGTCAGACAGGTCTAACCTAGCCAGGGTCAGTCTGGCAAATAATTACACATATACCTCAGAGGGATGAACGGAATAAATTCTGCACCATAATTTATTTATAAAAATGAAAACATTATTTGACTAAAGCAAAGGGTGACTACAGAGCCGTACCAGGAACTACTGAATGTTTTGTCACATTATTGTTCAATATATATTTGAATATTATCTAAATCATGTACATTATTAATTTCCACTGAGTTTTTATGAGACACATAACTTTAGCAAGTCTCAGAAAGACCTACTGCTTTCTAAAGAATTTCAGAGGCAGTCATTTTTTAAACTGATTTCAACAAGCTGACACACAGTAGGGAATGAACTTCAGTGTTTATATACTTTATAAGTTCGTCAAAATCAAGTAAATGAGATGTCAGAGAAAAATCTGTGTCAGTAGTGACCTCAGTATGTTTCAGAGTATGTGTCATTTTAAACATTTTTGTATAATAATTTGGATAAAGAAATGTTATCACTTACAGAATAGTCTAAGAAAGGTAAAAAAAAAATGCATTTGATGTTGTATTACTTTATTTTAACACAGACAAAGATCTGCTTGCATCAGATCAGGTCTAGGACTGTGCATTTTATATTGATTTAATTAATCATTTGTGTTTAGCCTTACTACAGAGTTCACTGAAGTCAGTGAATTTTATTTAAGCCAGCTTTAAATATAGACCTGTCAGTCTTTCCATCACTTTCCATGCCAGCAAGCCACTCAGAATTTGGCAGCATTAAATTCAAGGGAATAAATCAAATATTTAGCTGGGACACAATGCTCTTTAATTTTACTAATGACAAAGGTCAATTTCTACCATACAGAAATATACACTATCACAACAATGCAAAAAAGTCTAGCCGTTCTGTTGGCCCTTCAAAGGAGCCTGAAACTGAAAATTAAAAACTAGATTTATGTCTGCAGCTCTAGCAATTTTCTTTTTCTTTGATTTATTCATGTGGCAGATGTTTTTTTCATATTTGTAACTTCCAGTGAAATACAAGCTTTTATTAAAATGGGAAATGAGTCAACAGTTATAGATACAAGTTCCACAATGTGCATATGTGATACATGTTCAACTGCTGAATAGTTCTGTTAATATATTACAAATATTTTTTATTGATATTTGCTCATACAAAGAACATGAAAGATATTTATCATGCACAAATGACTAATGGAGAAGGGAGTACTACATGCTAATCTTTTATGGGTCTTTGAATGATATACATGTGCTCACAAACAGCACATCCAGGAAATATCTGCTATTATTTGTTAAGAGAGAATTTTGGAAAATGGAATTTGGTTTAGACTAAAGTAGTAAAATATGCTTTATGATAGAAATACAATATCATTTATAATTTAAAAAGTAACATTTTATTTGGCTATCTCATATCATCTTGATAAAATGTCCTACATTACACACATGCATTTCGATTGTAAGGAACTGGCAAAGTTCAGAACCTTGGACAGTTCCTGCTCTACCTGGCGCAAGATGCAGATATAACTGCAGATCAGTACAATCAGCTTTATCCTATGATAAAACATTGCTATCCAAAAGGTAGTGATGTCTTCCAGGATGACAATATTCTGAGCCACAGTACATGAAGGTTCACTGGTTTGTTGAGGATGAAAATGATGTAAATCTTAGACCATGTTCTTAAACCAGATCTCAACCCATTTGCACATGAAAAATTCTGAGCTTATGTGTTAGACATTATTATTATTTGACACCACCATCATTATAAAACAACTTTATGGAATATTTTTTGGAAGCACCACCCTACTTCCACTCATCTCCCACTGACTGCAACAGCTGCAATGACCGCTACAACTGGTACAATCACACGAGTACTGTTTAACTGATAACTATCTACTGTAGCTCCGCGTATCCATCTAATCAGAATTATTTTATACAAGTTGTGCTCCCATGAACATTGTGTAGTGCATAAATATTCAGTATATTCTATTCTCAAAAAATGTCTTTTCTAGACATGGGGATTCTTTGCTCACATGAATAATAATGGCACTTGGCAGTTGAGAGAAAATCCACTTATGTTCCCTCTTTTTCTGGCCAGCACTTGCAGTAGCACTGCAATTACCAATGGGGTTGTTATACTTCATCAAGAATTCATATGAAATTTTGCATCAAGCTGGAAGACCCACAAAACTTCAGTGTCCTGACCACATAGTGTTACAGAGTGTATGTATTGTGTTCACCCAATTTGTCCACACTGCTACATTCCTTCCACATTATTTCTTTAAATTCCTGATGTAAACTGTTAAGGCTCTGGGTTGATGATGAAAAGATTGGAGTTGAAGCCCCAGCATTGCCAAGCTGTCTTTGTTAGGCCCTTAGGAAGCTCCTTAACCCTCTCTGTTCCAGGGGTGTAATATCTCTCAAATCAAAATTCTAACAAGCTGGGACATGAGAAGAAATGTATTTTAATGTATATGGGAAAAATAAAGGCTCCTTCTTCTTCTTCTCCTCCTTCTTTATATGCATGCATATAAAGCCACACATAGAGCAGTAACAGAATCTGAAGGCAATACTCAAACCCTGCTCAATGGTCCCATTATCTCACAACAAGAAAAGTAAGACTCTCCTCCTGTCTCCCCTACTGACACCCTAGGTTGTAGAGAGATCCTCTGGCTGTCCAAATAGCTGACTCACATGACTTTATTCGGAATTTAGCTGAGCTAAATGAATCAAGACAATAACAACTTGTACTAAGTTGTTGGACTAACTTGTCTCTAATAGGATATTAGCTTAATTCTGTTCTTAGTCACTGATTTTAGCTGACATGGATATTTTGATGGAGACTGTAAGTCACTCTGGATAAAGTTATCTGCCAAATGTGGTCATGTTGGCATGTTGGCATTCCATTTCTTTCCTTCTTCAATTAAAAAAAAAATAAAATGTACATTTACTCAAATTGACTCATGTCTTTAAAATTACACCAGTGAGACAGATATGGAAGTATATCTGCTACAGTATGTCAATTATTTTTTATGATCTTGTCAATCATACTGGATTATAACCATATAGCACAGAGCAATTTACTGCTTCAATTCGATTTTTATAATATTTTTATAATTTATATTATACTAACATTTAAAGATCAGTGTTGTTTTTCATATCCAACATTTGATACATTTTCACTTTCCTGCAACATTGTGTGAAATAAACACAGGTCTGTCAGGATTTATGAGTGCTTAATGGTGCATTCCCCAACCTACACCTAGCCAAAGTGTGGCATCAATCACACAGTTTGCCCACTCTCTCGCTGACTTATTATGGGAATAAATCTGGTCTCCTGCCCAAGCATTCACTAGCATTATAATATAACTAAGTCCTCATAGTCTGTGGCAATACAAACTCCTATATCTTGTTATAATTGAATCCAGACAGTAGAGGGTGAAAAAACTTTTGTTCAATCACAAAACAGGTCACATAAGCATCTGTCTGCTTATTTAATGCATATTAATCTTGCAATGTATGACATATTTGCTGTTTATATTACACATATAATGTAGATGCATTGAATCATTAAACATGTACAAATATATATGATAAAGGAAAGCCATCTTTGAATGGAATCCATGAGCTCATTCTTACTCTATCCTGAAAATTTTATTTATTACAGCATGGTGGATCATGTCTGACAGAAACTGTGTACTAAAACTCTAAAACTGTGTATCAGTTCAAAATTCTGTCTTCTTATGATTACATTTATACAACACAATTATATACAACTTCAAGGAGATAACCCTGAGAATCCACAATTATTTGTTGGTGAGTTATCCTTCATAATGAATTCATCTAAATGAATCATGAGAGTGTATAAGTGCATGAATTTATACAGATGACATAACTGGTAAAATAACTGGTCTTACAGGAAGAATTTAACTCGCCATCATCTCCAGTAAAATTGTAGGGAAAAAAAAAATTCAGAGCTATTTTGGACAGTTGAGTAATAACCCAGCAAATACTTAATTAACTCTCTGGAAACAGAGAGGAAACAGATGGCTCTCTATTGGGTACAGTTTTTTGTTCGCAATAGAAAATATATATAAAATATTTATTTATAACATTTTTATAAAATATAAAATGTCCAGAGGCAGCAAATAGACAAGTAAAAACAAACTCATCTATCTATCTATCTATCTATCTATCTATCTATCTATCTATCTA
>JAOTRN010000046.1:13578706-13592819 GCA_028566695.1 Bagroides melapterus | reverse complement strand
GGTAGGTTTTACTGAGCATGCTGGAGAATAGGAGTTCTTTTGGTAACTTCGTCACACCCGCTCCTTTCTATTTTCATAACAAAATTTGTACTACAGATAATATGGTGCCTAAGACTTTTGCACAGTACTGTATATATATATATATATATGTAGACAGTGTACATACAGTACAAGGACGTTCAGAGAATGCTAGCCTTAAAGGCTTCAATTAACTGAATTAATCTCTGTTCTATTATCAGTTGAACTTTTACACATGCTACACATTAAGGATCTCTAAAAAAAATAAGTCTAATTATAAGCATACTCTCTAGGATATAAGAACTACTAAAACATCAGATGAAACTTAAGGGCAGTTTCTAAACCTTTAAAGCTCTAAGTGAGACCCTGCTTGGGCCGAGCCACCTTTGCAGCCCACTAGCTGACCTGCTGTGACTATACGAACCATGGTGACAGTCATGAGTTCCCACTTATCATATTTCCAGCCTATAGCTGGACACAGCACTGCTTTGCTGTCAAAAGAATTAGTGTGAAATGAAATGAAATTCAACCCAATTCCTTTTATTCTAATTCTTTTCACAAGATGATTTAACTCTCACTGCTAAAAGGTCAATTAGAATTGACATGTAATAAATTGTATTATATAGCGTAGACAGCCGTAACACATCAAACGTTAAACAAACTTCTTAAAAACTTGAAATTCGTTAGTGCTGAAGTTTCTAAAGTAGAAGCTTAGCATTGCTATATGCCTTGTCTACGGGTGTAGGATTTCAGATGGCTGTATCGGTCCTCTGAGAGCGCTGTCAGTTTAGGAAATAACAGATTTGAGAGAGTATGGCTCACTGTGACTACATGCCAATCATCAGTCTCTGAAACTAAACAATGAAAAAAACACACAAAAATTATCACATTTTCCAACAATGGATAAACTGTAGCTAGGAGAAAAAAAATAAATAAAAAATAGAGGATTACACAAAAGGCTATTATTATTATAACTGCAATTTTCTTCTCTACTATTGACCTGTCTTACATAATAGATTGTTTGGTCATTTCACCTTGCCTATTATAGATTGTGCTGCAAAGTAAATAAAACAATTTCACATTTTGTTTACCGAGTTGTAGCAAGATATTGTCCATGCAGCAGGAGATGTTTACAGTACCCTGATTTAACCTCATGTCTCACTCACATTGAAAGCAGAAATAATGCAGGAGTTATTTATAATGCATTGTGATTGTTCAAGTTGTGTATTCTGACTTCTTTATGCTGAAGTTTGACCAACATTCTGCGTAGGAAGCTGTATATTTTTCATCCAGACGACCCGGGAGACTTCTATCAACAGCACATGAATATCTGTAGCTGATGTTAAGCTCTATGGCTTTGCTCCTTCACTTGATTTATGCCTAAGCACTAAAGTGTGCTTTACTCGACTGTGGAAAGTTTCCAGTCGTATTGATTCATCTGGAGAGCACTATCCAGCGATCGCTTCGGGTCCTGACCTTAGTTCAGCCTTGTTTTACTGCCTTTAGATCAGGTGTATTTTTAGTAAGCCTGCCTCATGGACATTAGAACAGCTTATTTACATTAGACCAGTGTCTTATTCAAATGCAAATGAAATCCTTAAAGCTATTTTGCCAGACTGGATCTAAGCAAGGCTGCATTTTACATTAGCACCCAGCTGCACACAATTTCACAATTACTGTTCCACTCTATTACCTTGGAGCATTTGTCATCATAAAATCGAACACGGGTATTTTAAACAGCCCTGTGTGGATTACAAATATGCACTGCTCACTTTTCTTGTTTAAAGCTTCCTGTAGAAGACTGATTGGAAATCACCTGAAAGTGCTACAAGTTCAAGTTGTATCATTGTAAAGCACTTAGGAAAGTTCCTGAAAATGTCACCATAAAGGAGAGCACACTATAACTGACCCAATTCTAGGCCAGTCTGTAAGTCATTAGACCTGAAACATTATATAATAAAGTCCCACATCTTAGAAACTGCAACTTTACAGTCACTGAAAATGTCTTTGGTCATAACAGACATGGCAATTCAGCATACATATATACATATTAAATATTAAACAGGTCTCTAAAATATGCCGAGTGAAATCTTTTAGCTGTGGGGTCTAACCTGAGGTCTGAAATAAATAAACAATTTCCGTGCATTTGCATTAATCTCACTACACTGAGTAAGCTTTTTTTGTATAGCACTAGACCTGGATACTGTAAGCTGAAGCACATGAAGAAGACACATCTGTGCTTCAGGGCTGATTATTCAGATCATCTTCAGTAAGCAATTTATCCTTATAAGACTTTCAATGGAGCTGGAGTCTATCCAGGGAATTCTGGGTGTGAACTGGGAATACACTCTGGATATTACACCAGTGCATCACAGGGCAGCATGTAGACATGTCGACACCTAGGGACAATTTAGTGTAATCAAGCCACATACTGCCATGTTTTTGGGGTTTTTTTTTGGAGATAACTGGAAAATCTAGAAGAAACTCAGGTGTGGGTCTGAAGACACTGGAAGGTATAGAAGACATGGCTGATACATGCCATTCCAGTAATAACAATTTATTATTATTTTTTTTTTTAGCAATGAAAGCAGGTTTATAATTATATATGTTATATCCATGTTAAATGGTACTACTGCATACATTTTCGTTTGCTCATGTAATCTGCTGACGAGTTCATTCAGGAGTGTGTCTCCACTACTTACTTTAATCACATCAAGCTTTGCTTCTTTAAAATAACAGCACTTTGAAATAACAGTCACGGTACTGGGGTCTTTTTGTTTTGTTGTTTTGTTTTGTTTTTTTAAGTTCATTAGTTAAACGCTGTAATTCACAATAAACCACAGGGTGGCGGCATTACATCTAAAATATGATGGCGTGTGGCCACGGTATACGTTATGTGATCTTATTTCATGGCACGAGACACATAAATTTGATACTAGTTTCTTTACTAAGGCTTAAATCAAGCACGTAAAACAATCTCAACGCTTAGACATTGCATTGTTTCGCGTTTCTTCTTTCCTTTATTGATCTGAAAGCAAAATGGAGGCTTGTGTAACTCAAAAACCACTGACCTCTTATGTCAAATAAGTGCTCTAGCTTTATTTAGGATGACTCGTAGGATGGTGGTCAGTGCACTTTTTTTTCCTTAGAGTGTTACTTTCCAACCTTGAATCATCAAGCAAGCAACATAAAAAGGGAGTTGAATTATTTATATATGCTGATGGTCCTTCAAGGTTTAGACTGCTTCCAGACTAAGATGTTCTTCTCACCTTTTATCGTCAATGTAATGGTGCTTTTAGTGTGCATGCCCCAGGCTTAAATGCTATGTTAGCAGCTTTGTTGCCTTGTCATGGTTAGTTTAACAGCAGTGTCGACAAGATTCAAGCTGCCCAACCCCCAGTGATGTGTGCATACAGCAGAGAAGGTTGCTTGCGGGAATCACTGGCAAGCTATCATATCTGAGCTGCTCTCAGGTTTCTCAGCTACACAGAGACCTGATGTACTGCGTTGCTATTCACCTTGGACTCAATTTTCTGTACCTGACTATAATTATTGAAAAAGAAAGACAGAGATACTGAGCGAGAGAGAGAGAGAGAGAGAGAGAATGAGAGAGAGAGTTGGCACACAGTGGCGATGTAACTTTGAGAACAGGAGAAAGGGATATGTTCAAACATATACTGTACATGAAAGAAGGTTGCAGAGATAAAAGTAGAAAGGACTTCAAGTGGATAGCTTCAGCCTTACATCATAGACAAGCTTTAGAGTGAAGATGCGATGACCACTGATAGAGCTCTCCTAATTGATGCTCTATTTTGACCCAACTGAACAGACAACAAACAACATCTGGAGCTGGTGAGAAACAGCTGAGGATGCTTTGACACAAATCTCTTTGACGTTGTGTAAAGTTCGAGCGTGTGCACTACAATGTTCTAACAGCACCCTGAAATATATACAATGACCCAGTCAGGAAGGGGACCTCTGAGTGCTGTCATAGCAAAATAATCCACAACGGAATGGTGATATTCCCCTGCATAATATATATTTACTGTTACCACCACAGAGTTTGTGGTTTTTCTCTTAAGGCATGTGCTGAAGTGTTTCATTCCTTTTCAACCAAAGTGATTTGACAACAATTAGAATATTAATAATTAATGAATGATGTCATGTTTCTAGTTCCAGTTATTGTTATGGAACATCTGTAGAACACGTTAGTTCCTGTTAATGCTTATGTTATAAGCAATATAATCAGTTGTTCCCTCACAAGCCTCTCTTGTTGTTTATCTCTCTTGGAGTTAATAAGACAAAAAAACACTTGTCATGTCACTTTCCTGTGACAGAAAAATTAGTTACTGTTACAAAGAACATGCAACACAAAGTCTTTCCATTTATCCATTTTCTGTAGTACTTATTTTACACAGGGCAGAGGCAGGAATCAAACCCCAACCCCAGAGGTTTTTTGCTGCGAGCAAAACTGCTAACCATTCTGCTAAGTCTCTGCTAAATAAACTCCTTTGCATTAGAGATGGAGCAATTGTCTGAGCTGTTCTTATAGAAAATGAATCAACACCTTCTGACCAATCAGATATGAGAATTCAGTAATACTGTGGCAGAATTCATCTGAACTAGTTCAAATCCTCTGATACAGCTATATTTACTGTTATACTGGAGTCCCATAAATGTGATTTGGACCCACATAAAAAAAATAAATAAAAGTTTAATCTTATAAATCTAGATTACATTTACCTGTCTGATATAAGTACAACTTTATCTCATTGCAAAATACATTTCTAATTATCAGAAGAATGCAACCAGACTTTGCATCAGACTAGTGATGTAATACTTCATTTACTATGCAGTTGAATGATATTCGTCACTGATTTAAGTGCACGAAGAGTCTATATTACGTCACATGACTTTTTTTTCCTTCACTTTCCAGACACTAAGTAAGACTGTTCATATAAGCCCAGAGGACAGTGAGTGTACTTGGAGGATGATGTGCGAGATTGACAGATGTTTAGTATTCAGGATACTGCTGCCTCGGCTTCCTGTCCCCATATTTGGTGGCTCTAGACTCATGTAAAACTACGAGTGAGTCATCGCACAGAAGGCAGAGGCTGAGGTGGCTCCCTCCTAACCCTCTCATTAGATTAATCTGCCATTGCCATGTTTATTGGTATAAATAAAAAGACTCATCCCTCTGATTCTTCCGGGAGGAGGTTCATCTACATCCAGTTCTGGCAGGCCTCAAGGTTAGCCTGAGTTGTGCCAGGAAGAGAGCTATGAGCTGAGCGGCTGGGTGGAGGATGTCTAAACAAATCTCTGTCCTGACAGGTGTCCTCTTTGCCAAGGTGTGTCTGGGGCTGCTGGTGGAACAAGGTACAAGGAGGTGGGGGTATAGGTGGGGGGGGGGGGATTTGGGGCTGTGAATGAGGATGACGTAATCCTTTTTCGTTCAGCCAATAAAAGAGAGTGCCCAGTAAGACCTAGATCTGTACGTGCTGTCAAATTCAATAAGGTAGTGCTTTAATGTTTTCGTTTAATCAACCAAATTGCATTATACACAGTGGCTGGAGAGGAGAGGAGAGGAGAGGAGAGGAGAGGAGAAGAGAAGAGAGACAAGAGAGACAAGAGAGAAAAGAGAGCTAGGTAGTCAGGTTGAAGAAGTTCCATGAATATCTGATTGTAAACTAAAAGGAAATTTGGCCTCTACAATATGAGAAACTGGCAACATAAAAATCTTTGCAGAAAAGTTACATGGACTTGATCATGTGAAACGAAACCCATGTTATATAATGCACTTAAGTTTCATTTCATTTTGTGTCACATTTCACATGTTTGGCCTCACATTTTTCAGATCTCACATAAATAATTCTTTTTCACTTAAGATCACATATTGTTTGCATGATGTCACACATGTTGAGTTCACATATGCAACTCCAGCGAGTACATTTGATGTGGTCACATTATTTTTTTTTTTAAATAAATATTCACATAATTACACATGGAACAACTTATGATCACACTCCTGTTGTGTTACTGTCTTGGGTCTGTATAGTTAAGATGATAGGATGATCAGCTTTATGGATTCACTGTAGGCATGTTAATGAATAATGCTGGAAATAATCATTCTCACTCATTATCAAAACCAGCATAATGTTTGCTTCAACACTGCTGTCAATCACAATAACCTTTGGTTTTGGTGATCTCATCTCAGTGCAGGCCTTTACAGGGATTCTCTGAAGAAAGTTCCATAAATGGTAATAGATGAAGGAAATACATTACACATAGATTACATTTAGGTCTCAGAGCATGCAGAAACTTTCCACATATGTTATGTGTGGGTTCACCTCTTTGAAATAATATATGCTGAAGAATATATGATTATATGATGCTATTTATGTGCATTTTTCCTGGATTGAAGATAAGCAAAAGAAGGAGAAAGGGAGAAAAAATGCTGAACAACAGTGGATGACTTCTGAAAAAGTGTGTTAAGAAACTCCAGCCTTCGTTATTCTGTAATGACTGTGACACAGCCTGAATGCTTCTGGACTGCATGACACATCAGTCAACATCGAAATGATGGACCAAGTGCTCCGTCCCGCAGACTGTTAAAACAGTTGAGATCACACTCTACGCTCAGCAAAAACATCTGAGCCCCAGAGAAGATGCAAAGTAGAGGAGAAACTAAAGGGATGACTTCAGCCACAAAGTCACTTTGACACAGCCAATGAGGAATCGGGTAACGGGATCAGGCTTCATTATGTGACTTCAGGCGAGCTGGCAGGCGGCCAGGTGAGCTGGACGCACAAATGGACATTGATTTTTCAATAAGGGCCCTCAGAGCTGTCAGCCAGCCACAGCGCACTGATATCTTCCCCCAGAGGAGAGGACCTCTGCTGCCCAAAGCCTGGGACTGACTGGCATCCACATGCTAAGACCCCTGACTCTTACCCTTACCCTACAGTGTGTGAGAAAGTGCAGGTACTGTGTAAAATGAGAAACCTTGAGAAAGTCATTTGTTTGTCATTCAATAGGACACAGCCCAGTGGTTCGGTTGCTTGTATTGTATGCTTGTATTGTTGAGAGTGAGCGAGGTTATAATATTCTCGCTTTGACAGCTCGGTCATATTTCCCAGTTCCCTGTAGGCTGGGCTACGGGCCCCCTGCTCCAGGGCCAGACACATTTAGTGCTCCCCATCCATCAGAGTAGCGAAGGCCAGCACACACAGCATTGCCCTGCTCCTGAACCCCTCAAGCCACCTTTTGCTGCTTGAGGAGGACAACAAAGACAGGATCGAGAATATGTGGCAAATACTCATCACACATTTTTTCTGGTGAGTCTTTTTCCAAACACGGCCAATATAACTATTGCTAAGTACTTGCCAAGTAATCATTATTATTTGATAGATCCACTTTTCTTTGTTAGGAACAGCCAGTAATATGGCAGTAAAGCTAGCAGATGAGAAAATCCATATTTGCACTGTTGAAAAAAAAAAAAAAAATCAAACAAGTTAGACATAACGTAATTTCCATTCTCTCAGATGCCAGTGTATAGGGTGAGTTTTTTAATGTTAAATAATCCATAGTAAGCCCTTTCTTTTTCATCAGACAATAAATACAAATAAACCCAGACAGATTTACTTAAATATCTATATTCTATGTGAATATGGAAATAAGCTATCAGCCATGCAGTAAAACTCACCTAATGGTTACTAAGTGATTAATATTAAAGAAAAGGGACTTGTCAACAACGGTGAGGTAATCCATACACCCAGCTGTAAATGAGAAAGTTTGCTGGGCTCGGCTCTGGGAAAAAAATAGTGGGGGGAAAAAGGAGTTCAGGATGGTGAGCTTAGTGAGGGGGGATTGTGGGGTTCCACAATCTGTTTTGCATGACTTGGGATCACACAAAAAAAATAAAATATCATATACCACCCCCTTTTACTTAGCAAGAAGCAGTTGTGTAAATTTGACATATGTACCCTTGTGGTCTTTCTGCCCCTCATTGTGCTATAAGTATGTCCTCTCAGTGTTTCATATACCTTCTGGCTACGTTACAAACAGAGTTTTATGACAAAACATAACAGGAAGCATCAATCAGCAGCTCTTTCTCTGCGTGTTTGGGAATGCAGAGTTTCTTTTTGTGTTTATTTTAGCCGTTTAGTGCATTCTGAACGAGAAGAGAAGAAAAGCGAAATGTGTGGTACTAAACAAAGTGAAACCTAATAGAGGTGAACGGGTGTAAATCATGCGCTCCTACTGACACGTCTACGTACACAGCTTCTCGTATAGGAAATGAGCAGGCTTATGTCAACAGTCTTCTGTTCGTAAAACTGCAAACTCGCATTAGATGTCAGGTCATAAACGAATCACCTGCAGGCTTTTGGAACTGATCGACGCTCTGACATCAGTGAAGTGCAAAGTGTAACGGGCAGCTTTAGCTAGGCTCGGATTTTTTCCCTGCATTTTATTTGAATACAATTTGCCAAGATAAAGCAAAAGCAAGTAATCTTTTTCTCGTCTCCGTACCCATCCCTTCCAGTAAACTCAATGAAATAGCCATAGAAAACCACAGCTGCCTTTTTTCTGAATTTATGAATCAAATATGTAAAGTTTTATGAGCAAATGTTGTATTCCTTTGACTTTATAGAGCCAATACAATACGACTTTGGATGCCACTTCTTGTCTGTGCGTCTTATGCTGTCCTATCCTCTGTCAAAGGATGGGCTTTATGAATAATTCATTCAGGACTGTCCCCAGAGAGCAGATAGATCAAACTAACCTACTATTTCACTGCAAGCAAATGCTATGCAACACAATCTCCAAAAGTGAACTCAACCCATCAGAAAGCAAAAGGATGCAGTTCACTGGGTTCAGAGCAATGAGAAGGCTCTTCACTGGATCTTTGAACTGTTCTTTACAGACTTAGCTAAGCTTTTTGATGTGTCCTGCGAAGCTCCCTGCACATGTGTGCACAGTCAGGATCAAGACAGCCCAGTTCCATTAGGTTGCTGGATGGAGCCCATTTGCCTCGCCTTGTCTTGTTAACCACACATTTCTCATACGCGTCAACCCCTAACTGTCTAGATTCCTTCAGCAATTAAATTGTTTCTCCCGTCCCTAGTCTGCTTTCTTCCCTTTCTCTTTGGCAGAAGAGGTGACCATGTTGGTCAAGTTGTCTCAGGGCCTGCGTTCCAAAGCTGCCAGAGTCGATTTGCAGACACTGCTGAGATTTGTCAAACAAAAGGAGTGGCGTCTTATTGTGAAGGGAACGTCTGGGGTTCGGTGGGTGTCAAGAATCACAAAATCACAACAGGGCGTGCCATTGTTTCCCAAACCCCAATGCTTTTCAGGCATCTCTCTCAGCCCTTTTTAGCTCTTTCCTATGCTTGAGGAATTAGCCCATTTTTTCAAACTCCTCACAGAGAGGACATAAGGAGCATGAATGAAAAATAAGAAACATTTGTGTCCTTTGAGGGATGTTGAAGAAGTGACAGCCAAAAATGAGATTTTACATGGTATAAGTGGAAGGGCTTCTCCCCACATCACACATATGACTCAGAACTCTCTGAATCACAAAACAGCCAAGACATAAATAGTTAAGAATTACGCAGTGTCTTTTTTCTTTTGTTGGCTGGAAGGGTTTATGTGATTGTTAGGATTAAGTATTTGAACATTCATATAGGTTTGAAACTTTATCTGGCATATGATTCTCGAAATTGTAATAGTTTATGACAAAAGGACAAGTCATAATGGAGCAAAAGTTTGTGCACATACAGGATGCATCTAACTTTTGGGCTGGAATTCACAAATTAGTTATGTTGAAACAATCATAAAAGTTTGAGGGTTATACAACTTCATGTGCCTATGGAGAATAATGAATATAACTGAGGAACATATAGATTGACATTAGCATTCTGTGTTACAGTACCTTATTCATTTAATGGCTAATACTGGACAAGGTGATTACATCATACCTGCCTACACCTGAGCAAAATAAATTTTTATCACCAGCTGTGGAACCTAAACAATATTGCATATTCTCAGCAATGTACTTCCTCAGGACCTAACTTTTTTATTCATTGTGTATTTTTTATGTTACTGTTTCTCATGGGAAAGCTGCATGGCCAAAGAAAACTCTTCATGTCCTTGCCTTAATGGTTGAGTGGATACTGAATGATGTTAGACTGGAAGTCGTACAGTTATGAAAGCAGTGAGAAAACAAACATGACAAAGATAGATTTTTGTTAAGAGAACTTGTGGAACTGGGCTGGGGATATAGTACATGCATGTAAATGGTTGTGTTTAAGAAGTGAAAATACAGGCGATGCCAACAGCACACAAAAGTTCAATGCAGCACCAATGGGATGAGAGACATGTGTTTTAATATCTCCCAAACCATGTGCTCTAGTGAATTGGGTCATGAGAGTCATGATTGGGTTTAGCTTTTATTTGACAGTTGGGTCTGGTTAATGTAAGTTCTGGCAACTTCTGATGGTAGGCTGCTTGTAGCTGTGCATATTCATTGATTTCTTCAATCATTCATTATTTTTTGTAGATATCATTAGCTAGCATGAATTATAGACCAAGTTCCTGATGGATCAAGAGCAAAATGAGACCTGCAGGACAGTATTTAGAGTCGCTGAGGCGCACTCGAGACGAGTCTTTATTGATAAGGTGCAGTGTGTTCCCGATCAATGTAGTGTTTAATAGATGTGTACAAACAAGCTTGGATCAAGTTATTAACAGTGTCCACATTACTAAATTAATATTAATATTACTGTTTTAGTGCTACACAAATTATTAATTTCTAATCTTGGTTCTGATATACTCTCATTCTAGTACAAACTGCTTTCATTCAAGTTTGTTTTAATGAGTTAAATATTTACTCCTTTACTATTTTGCATTTCCACACTAATTACCCAGAGCAAATTCCTTTAAAAATATACAGGGTTTATCATCTTGGTGCAGACAGATTTTACTGCTCCTAGCAAGCTAATTTGGCCAGCAACATTATGAGTAGAACACATTTTACAAACCTCCAACTGCTCATACAATCCTTCACATGTGTATCATATGTTCTGAAATAAACTTAAATATTTTCATATCATAGCTGTCTGCTACAGTATATATGTACGTGTGTGTGTGTGTGTGTGTGCGTGTGCGTGTGTGTGTGTGTGTGTGTGTGTGTGAGAGAGAGAGAGAGAGAGAGAGAGAGAGAGAGTGGTATATCTGTCAGAAGGAAGTCAATATCTGGTAGCTTAGACCACTGTGAAAGTTAAACATGGGTAATTAAGTCTATGGGTAAAAGCTCTGAAGTTAGAGAACCATATATATGTATACGTCTGACTGGATAGTCGTAGGTCTAGGTCTAGGATTAGGGCTTAGTTTTCTAGAGTTTTAGAGAGCTACATTCACACTGCATTATACGATTGCTGCCGTTTCCATTATGAATTTAACTACTGGAGATGTGGGATTAATAATAAATATAGAGGTCCAGACCTCTGGGTGTCTGTAACCAGTTGTCATTCTATTATTTTATTAATTACAGTTTTTGGATGCAAAACCAGAGGTTCATGGAGCTCAAAACAACCAGCCTCATGATCTTTTATTAGAATAAATCTATATATCTTATATCTAAATAAGTTTCCATATAAGATGAACCACTCAAGATGAGGTCAATATCCTGAGTAATCTTAGGAGGTGTTTTTCACTGACATTCATTCAGATCTCATATATTCCTGGTCATATAAGGTGAGACAATAAGGGATTTAGAAACACAGCATTTCAAGAAACTGCATCAGGGTGTAGCTTCTGAAAGTCTGGCTCCACATGCTACTCCTGGACAGCTTCATGGACAGGAAGAGTCACCCGAAAACACTATTAGTCCACAATCCAATATGTGGGTATGACTATGTCAGCTAATATCTTGGCCCCTTGCCCTGTACCACAACACCCACAGAAGGACGATGAAGACTATGTGCTCTCACACAGTGCAGCTGAATGAGCTCCCACTGAGGTTAAAGTCATGGGTCACTGAGGGCCTTCAACGTGGGCCATGAAAAATTGCTCTCCTCCTGTAACAATCTGCCAACACAGATACCTCTGGAACACTCACCCTGGGAGTACTTACAATGCACTAATGTTCTGTCACCATACTACATTTGCAATAAAGTGAGCTTGGTTGGAAACAGTATCTGGGTCCTTCAGCAACATGCTCCAGCTGGAAACTACATTGTTCCTTTTAGGTACTTCAGGGATTTTGACATTTATAATATGAGATGGCATTCTCTGAACATTAGAGTAAGTGTTGCACAAGTGTTTTTATTTAGGTTTCTTATGGGCATACCTTTAGTAGAAGATATGCTTTAACTTTTCAGAAGAACTACATACAGATAAAATGCCCTTGCACCAAGGAGTCAGTGCTGACATACTGCTTCACGATGATGTAGATGAGAAAGTGACCAGTTCATCACAATCCTATCCTGTTCAATAGGACAGGTGCATTGATAAAACACACCTGCCACTAAACACAAAAGCCACAGCAGAATCAAAATATACCCTAAAGATTAAATGGGCATTTTATACATGTAAAACTTACAACAATATCGAGTGATTTATTGTTTTAAACATAAACATTAGAATGAAGGTTTTATACACAGTTGAAATAAATCATTTATGATACGCATCTCAATATTATTGTATCACTTCAAGTACCGTGTGTAAGTCATAAAATAATGCTCTCAAGAACACCTGTATATCTGCTCATTTGGAAATCCTGAGTTTACACAGGATGGTGGGAAATAACAAAAAACATCCGGCTGAGCTGAGAAAGGTCAAAGGAGAATGAACAGAGTGGTTTGAGTTGACAGGAAGGCTACAGTCACTTAAATAACTAATTTTTACAAGTGTGGTGTGCAAATGCTCACCAGAACTGTGGAATAGACAAAGAAACAGGTGATGTTTTTCCTCTTTGATATATTGGGCATTCTGAGATGATTTACTTCCGGCATGGTTGTCATGAGTTACTGTTGGCTTTCTGTCTGCTCTAATCAATCTGTCCTTTCACCTCTCTGACCTCTCTAATCAACAAGTCATTTCTGCCTGCAACTGGATGTTTTTTGTGTTTGAGTTTTGTGCAAACTCGAGAGAATTTTGTTTGAGAAATCCCAGGAGCTGGGGGCATGTTTGCCTTGAACCTCCAAGGTTATGATTCCTACCTCTGCCCTGTGTGTGCAATATTTGCATGGCCTCCTCTTTTCCTCTCTGAATGCAAAGGGCTGATTGGCATCTTTAAATTGTATGTAGTGTGTGTTTGAGTGTGCCTTGAAATGTGTTGTCACCCCATCTAGGTGTCCCCTGCTTTGTGTCCTGAGTCATGTGACATAAAACAAAACGATGCAAATTTGCAGGAGATTCTGAAATACTCGAACCAGTCTGTTGTTCACCAATGATCATACCACGATCAAGGAGATCATATTTTCCCCTTTCTAATGTTTCATATGAACCTTATGAAATGATTTTACATATTGCACGTCTGCTATATGTTCGGCTGATTGGAGACAACATGATTGTATACATTTGCAAGTGTTCCTAATAAAGTAGTGTACATAGTAAGCTTAAGCTCAGATACTGACCTGTCAATAAATAAGACATTCCAAACACTGTGCAATTTTGGCTTGTTATTAAATGTGGTTTTCTTGCCATAGTTTATTAAATTTTGACATTTCTATGTTCTAAAAATTTGATTTCTTAAATGTATCCTGTACAAACATGCAGGAGATGCCAAGGGCTTTGGAGGACACACAAAATTTTATCATCGTCATCTTTCTACCTTTTGGCTTTTCCATTTATCCACAGTCAGTAGCAGTAACAACACAAATATTCTTGTTATATTTTTATTTTACTGACTAGAACAGTGGGTTTGAACTGAGCAAAAAGCTGGAACCTCCTGAACACTGTTATGTGCACAGTTTGACTTGACCTGATGTTGGCTTTGGATTTTCCCATCTGCAGTTGAGAGAGAGAGAGAGAGAGAGAGAGAGAGAGAGAAAATATTGTGGAAGAACTTTTTCTCCTACAGTTTAACTTCCCA
>JAOTRN010000046.1:13552630-13566176 GCA_028566695.1 Bagroides melapterus | reverse complement strand
GGACGCTTATGCATGTTGTTCAAATAGTGACATTCTTTAATTAGGAAACAGGTCATATTAGAAGTGACAGAGCACATTACCAGTCTAAGCCAGACTTCCCCTTCCTATAAAAACATCACTGTCTATTCACATTAGCACACTTGATCTTATATTAATCATCTACCTGTACTGTCAAAAACACTATTAGCCCACCCAGGCATTGTATCTGAATACCATCTATGTACAGCTGTGTACATTACATCCCCAGTTCCTGACCTTTCAGCTCTTGATATGTTGTTTCAAGACTGACAGATTTATAATAAAATTAGTATGTGGAATGGCTGGGGGTCCTGGACTGTTGGACAAGTAAAGATTGTAAAAGGGAAAAACAACAACAACAAAAAAAAAAAAACCCAGAATGGGAGAATGTGGCGTGGTCGGTCGGGGTGGTCCGCTCCGCTCCGCTTTGTGGGTGGTGCTGGGCTTCAGTGTGCAGGGAGAGCTGCCATGCTGTTGTGGTGACCGAGGCTAAGGAGGAGAGAGTTGAGGCTTAGGACATGGTGATCTGCATGGACTCCAACATCTCCTCTACTGCCTTCATCGAGCATTTGTTCTCCTTCTTCCCACGGCCGGCGAGCTGAGAGACAGTGGAGAAGGGGAGCGAGGGGGAGGGGAATGACAGAGAATAAAGGGTTGAGGCAAGGACATCGTCTAATTCATAATGGTTCTCCACAGATCATGGTTTAACACAAACCCTGTGGTTCATTCGATTCAACAGGAAAGAGAGATCACCTTACAAATAGGTTATGTTAAATGACAAGTATTTAAAAACATTCCATATCTCACTGCACACACTGGATCCAATTTTAAAGGATGAATAATGCGTCAAATGAATTCAGTTAACTGAAGCCATAAACTTGCAATAAGGAATGGAACAGCTCCACAGGTTTAGTGCCAGCTCCCTGACCGCTGTGGATTCTGCTCTGACGTGGCCTAATTGAGTTGCTAATTGAGTCTCGGAGGTCAGCATTTCTCTCTTCTTTTGCCCTATGTAGGGAACAATGTATGGAGGGAACAAATGTTAATGAGTCAGCCATTTATTGGTCTATGGTTATTTACCCAAACATGCCACCTCTCACATACACAATTTCTCCATCCAGCATGACTCATCCCAAGAAACCCTAAGCACTCCTCTGCCCTATTAAAAAAGGACAAAAATGACCACTTCAGCCACGCCACAACCTTCCACATCCCTCCACCCAACCATACGGCAGACCCATATAAATTAGGCCAAAGGCCCTGCACTCAATTTCTCCTCATTAGCCTTTCTGAGAACCATACAGAGAAACAGAGGACATGTGCCCATTGCTTAGCTCAGCGCTCTCTCTCCAACTGAGAGGTAGGTGTGTGTGTGTGTGTGTGTGTGTGTGTTACAGCTGTGGGTGCGCTGGCACTAGCCAAGCAGAGGAGCATGTAGTCAGAGTGAACTCACTGGGTAAACAGTGCTAGAAACAGACAGAGCATGGCTGAGCACACTGCCATGCTGTTTCTGGACAGACACACACATTTCTCTGTGTCCTCACTGATAACTCATCAGCCCCAGAGGAATAGAGTACTACTCCCCACCTTCCCTCATCACACAAAACACACTATGAAAAATGGTACTGTCTTACTGGAAAACCTTAGTGAATAAATAGGCTGATTTGCGACACGGATACATTGCTGCTTTCTCTGACATGTGAGCGTCTTAAAGTCTAGAGTCTTACTGTCTTAATGCAACTATTCAAACACACCAAGTTTAAAAGATGCTTTTAGCTCTCAATAGGGTTGTTACAGTGTCATGACTCCTGAATCCTATTTGGATTGGACTAGTTTTACATGGGGAGCTGGGGTAATATAATTATTACCGGAGTGTCTCTGGGATTTTAGTCCTGTCCATATCAGTAACGTTGGGGATTTTTTTATGGACTGTGTTTGCACATGTCTTGAAAGATTACACTGTATAACAAACTAAAATGTCCAGTAGAAATAACCTTAAATAACATATCACAGAACAAGAAAATACAGACTATATACAAAAGATTGGCTTGAGGTGTTTTAGCCAAGTTTTATTCTATTAAATAGATGTGCAGTCTTCACAGGACAATCCCGAAAGAATTTGACTTGCTGCTCCAGTACTTTTTTTTAAAATGCTGTTATAGACAAGGATGTTCAAAAAACTTTTGTACTAAGATTTTATAATATTGTTTTCTTTCATTTTCATTCTGTCCTAGCTCTTATTTCTGACATAGTCTCAGTAGTGTTTCAATGAAATTAAGAAAGGTGCTTTATTTAATTTATTTTTCTTAAATCACATTTACTATTCTGTGCATATCTTGTATAAATTACTTTCATCTATTAAAGGTTTAGTTTTAATATTATTTTTATTAATATTATTCTGTTGTTGAAGTGATCCAGCATGAAGAAGAAGGTTATGTTATGCATAAATACTTATGTACATTGAGCCCCAGTTTGAATGTACATGCCTATCTATGGGCCATGTCCCATTACTTCATAAGCGCTCAGTGAAGAACACTCCAACACTGCATTTCTCCTTCAATGAGACACCATCAGCGTGACAAAAATGTGAGAACAATTTAATAATAGCACCATTTATTGCACTGAAGTCTTTTGAAGCACAAATAAAGTATTGCAAAAATGTTATGCCATGGAATATACTGCCTTCCACAGTTAAAGTCTTTATAGCCCTTAGTCATGGAAAGCTTATTGAAGTGTGCTGCAGTTATACTCAGGCAGTTATACCCATAATACTCTCCCTTATAGCCTGGGGAACATATTACTGAACTGACAGAAGAGTCATGTCATTTAAGGGTATTGGAATCATAGACAAAACCTTGTCACAACAATTTTCACTGACCTACTAACAACTGAGGTACCTAGTACTTGGGTGTCATTTCTTTGACTTACTGCCCCGACTTTCCCATCACATAAAGGCAGGTTAAGCACCGGGTAGGCGGTCCTGAAAACCTCTTGACATTGCCACACCTTAGAACATCCATCAAGATGAAATACACTGCTTAACGGTAAGATGTCACTTAACTTCTTTTTCAAAGAGACATCAAAGCACGACAGACAATCCTTCTCTTCAAAAGAGTGTAAAAGCTAAGGAAAGCTCAGCTCTCTGACTGCTAAATAACACTAAGTGATTACAGCATGCCTGAGTGTAAAGTGCAGCACGCACTACAAGCAGATTCTTTTGAAAGACTGAAAAATGTTATTCCATATTTCATACCTCAGCTAATACATCAGAGGTAACGGAGACAAGTTGAATAGAAAAGTGGTGTGCTTGTTACTACTATGACATGAATATACAAGTATTCCTTTGACCACCAACATCAGTGCCTGGGTCACATCCGATTTTCATATGCTCTGGGTTTAATAAAAAAAAAAGAAGAAAAGAAAAGAAAAGAAAAGGAAAATATAATACGCATACAGTTTACTGTGAAATTGGTTCGTGTTAGCCAAAGTTCATGTTGGCTAGGGGAGTCGATTTCAACTCATCTCAGAGCAGGCAAAGAATTTAAGAAAGGAATTTTTCCCAGCCCTGACAAGGCTTGATCCACAAAAACAGCGTCATCCTAAACCGGTGCCCTTTTCTTTAAATCCAGGTTTCCTATCAAGTTCAAACAGATAGTTCGCACTGACAATGCACTGATGCAGAGAGTGGAGAAATGAAGGAGTAAGATTGATATCAGCTATTTTTAGTGAGGAAATTCTACCTGCCAACCACTGACACTGTAATATGCATCATGATTAGGAGACTGATGATACTTCTAGGAGATGGAAAGATCAACCTCGAGAAAGAAAGAAGCTTCAGGTGCATAGAAAACCTGGGCTTACTAGCATGCTCCACATCAGTGTAAAACTAAATGGCTACGATACCTCACGTTCTTAAACTTCCTGAATTTACACTGTCTAATGAGTTCGCTGTCTCGTAGAGAAAAAGTCAGATATCACTGAAGGGACTCTGACATAATGCTGAAGCTCCTGCTAACAGCATGAAAAGGAGGCTGGGGATTTTTAACAGGAGTGCTCTGAACACAGGGGGTACACTATATGTGTGTGGGCTAAGTAAGAACCTCTTTATTACACATTTAATTGTCACAATTAAGTACTATATGTTGCCCTGATGGAAGTTACTATTTCTATTAAATGTACATTTATGCTCCATGTGCCATAGCAACAGTATAAACCATGTTAGCGATACCATCTGAGCAGCACTTCAGTTTTTCCTTTCTCAGTATCCCTACTCCCCTCTATTATTTACTGATGTTAGTGGTGCATATTTTCCTCTCACCGGCCCCTGACACCAAAATTTGGCACAGGCTGGTATGATTCATGCCGAGGGGGAATCGATAGCAGTGATTTAACAAACATAGAACAGCTGTGTAACAAAATGCTGCGCCATGTGGGCTTAAGTCAATACATTAGCTGAGCCCGGCTGGGCAAGAGTGCCGAGAGTAGATCCAGTGTGTAGGCAGAGCTGAGAGAGGACGGCAACTGTACGTGTCTTACCTGATAGGCTCTGTTGATTTGTGAGGCAGCCCAGGCAGCATACTTCACGTTGTCCTTTTTTACCTTTGCGCTCACCTTAGGGCTACTGGCAATGTGACTTGCTGACTAGAAGGCGAGAAAGATAAAAAGAACTGAATAAATTGCAATATTCCTTTGAGCAGGATAAAAAAAAATGAATGCATAAATAAGTCAAGAGAGAGAGAGAGAGACATTAAAAAGTTGTTCAGTTTAAACAAGTGGCAAATCATGGAAGGTAAAAAAAAAAAAAACAGTCTTTAGAGGGAGGAAAAAATGAGTGTTTCCCTCCTGATTGCATTAAAAGCCCTGGTGTGCTTGTCCTTTGCAGCCTCATCTCTCCATATGCAGAGATAAATGGTGCTGACAGGGACACGAACACTTGGGAAGCGGCATGTGGCTGTTGCGGTACAATGTGAATCATACACTCCATGCCACCCAAAGCTCTCTCCTTGACAACCACAAAGCCCAGATCACTCCCATTTTACTGCAGCCAGTCACATACTGCAAAATCCAGAGGAGTCCATGAAAGTGCTGGGCAGGAAAGCTCTCTCCATGGACATGCTGAAATGTTAACTGCACACTAATCTAATACTCCTCTGATTCTGACAGACTATAGCATGCCTGTGAACCTCAAATATCACCTTTCCACATGATTACAAGACATTTTGTCAGGAAGATGCCCATCAGTGGAGAAATTTAATGCTCTTGTGTGACTGTTACTAATATTAGGTACAAAACTCTACATACTAAGACAATGCGTGCACTGGGACTCTGAGAGTACCTCAACACGTGCATAAAATAACAGGATGGAAGCCAGCTGGACGTGTAAAGTGCAGCGAGTGCCAACAGCGGAGGCCTATTCCTGTTCCTTCCATGTATGTGACCCATGCTGATAGCACATCAAAGCTGTGTGACTGCCTGAGCCATGTCTGAACTCCTGCAACAGTCATACGTTCATGTGTGTATATGCACGCAGACGTGCGTGTAAGGGAACAGTGCACGTCTGTGTGTGGCTCCCCACATGTCCTCTACCTTAATTTTACTCCCAGCTGGCTATTTGTGTTCCTATGTCAGGAGTCACTTACAAATGATGCATTGGTGTTAATGGATAACTTCCTGTTTAAATAAATACGCAGATGAAAGGCTTATTCAGCGCAGATACATCCTACCCGAGCAGCTGGTCCACGTTGGACAGGCCGACGGTCGGGCTCTTTTCCATTGTTTTATTGCCGGCAGTTTATTTATCTTCGTCATAAACATGAAAATTGCCATGCAAAAAGTCTGCAGTGCTACATTTCCAAAATGATGCGTATCTGGGCTTTTCCAAGGTGAGGTGCAGGAACAAAGTCTGAGTCAGCAGTGACCAGCAATTTCTGAGGCGAAAGACAGCTCTGCTCCTCTTGCAGAACCTCAGAGTGCCAGGAGGGGAAGAGGTAGTGTTTGTTTTTCTTTAGCTTTGGCATAAGTCGTGACTCACCATATAGAGGCCAAACAAGGCCCTCATGTTTCTATTGTTCAGCTTGAGTGCCTGCGCAAAATACTTTCTGGCCAGCTCCAGGTTCTCAGCCCCCCCTTGGGTGTATTTCACCTAGAAGGAAAAACACAGTGCACAGACTCACGCGTAAGGCCAACATGACACCTGAAGTGAATGATCTCATCTTTAGGAACAGTAAGCTGAACTGGTGCAGAGAGTCTCTTGCAGCTCAGAAGAGCGCTGTTAAACTAAAGCGAGGCAAACATGACAGACAAGCAAAAGGATAAAATAAGCTGTCAGTTACGGTACCTCTGCATACTGCTCACAGTACAGGTGATTGTGTGGGTTGGTCATCATCAGTTCCTCCAGACAGAAAGCTGCTTTGGCGTAACTAACAGCACAGAAACAAACAAACAAGAAAAAAAAATTAATAAGGCATATAGAAAGCTCTTAGAGCACAGAATTACACTGCTGTATACTGGTTTAGCCTAGTGGCTGCTGGAGTAGAGGAGGATTTAGACTTGCTGACAGCAAGAAAATAGCTCTGCCCAAGGTTTTCCTTTTATCAGCCTTTATAAGGACTGATGGAAAAGTGTGTGCGAACATCCATATGGTGAAATGATGGATGTAGCTTTGCATTAGCACTGGCAATTCTGGCCTATTTTCCCCGTCTCATATGTTCTTGGAAACTGATGAGGAGAAAGGAGAGAGAGTGTGAGATCTACCACATTTCTAGGCACATAGTATCAATCTGTCTGCCTTTTCCCTCCAGGCTTAATACTCTGTCTTGAGGTCACTGTGGAGCAGCGGCACGCTGTGTCACTTTCAGATGAGATCACTTCTTTCTGTGAGCTGCTGAGCTATGAACTCCAGGCTAATCTGCAACCACTTCACGTCTTACAGACACTTTCCCCTCCATGGGCTCAATCAGACAGGAAGATGGAATTCTCGCATACACAGACTTTCCAACTGTTCTCTCCCACAAATAATCAAATCATTTTAGCTCCACAAAGACTATCACGATAAACCCGCAACACACAAATCGAGCCAGACTGTGTCCAAAACTTGCACGTGCCTTTAAGCGGCTGGTTAAAGGCTTCAGAAGAGTCGTGCGTGTTTTCAGCTACTCCGTACAAGATCGTTTTTCATCGCTGCTTGTAGATTTGTAGATAGAGCACATAAATCAAAAACACTGGTAAGTTACAGTAAGAACTCTACAGCTTGGGAGGAAAAGGAGAAACAAACAACTCATTTAATTTTAGGAATTTATAGAATTTACATGAAGTCGCCCAAATTTTCAATTAAATTAAAATGGCAGTGCTGTGAACCACCACTGTTATAATCTTACATGCTATTGATTTTTTGTTTTAGCTGACAGGAGCTGATTGCATAATTTCTAGAGGAGATAACCAAAGCAATAAAAGATAAAAATAATATTCCTCTTGTGGCATATTTAGCTACACAAAAATCATTTCAATAATAATAATTTCAATGATAGCCCCATCTTGTGGGGAAACTACTCAGCATCTAAATACTGCACTGCTTCTATTTAATCCAGCAGCCACCCAAGGGTCAACTTTTTCTCTGGAGAGGAAAAAAAATAGGGAGAGTTATAATGTTGCTGAGTTGTAAACTTGACAAAGCCAACAGAATATGAACCAGTACAGATCATAGCCTGATAAGCCTGTATAGGTCAGTATACAAAAATCATCAGCTGGTTCAGTCAGATCAGATCATCAATCATCAGTCAGACAGACAGACAGGCATATACTTTTACTCTTTTTTACCGTTTACTTATTTTTTTATTTATCGGAATTTGTATGGTGACCTTGAGTGACAAAGGCACCTTTAAATGTATATGTATTATTATTAAATATCAACTACAGCAAAAGAGGCACCTGTGAACACTAACAGAATTGCATCCCATGAACGAAAGGGTAAAAGCTGACAGGAATTGCTGCATCTCAATTCACCAGTGGCAGACTGACCTATCCAGACTGGTGCTGTTATTAAAGTGTGTTGATGTGTAACCAAGTAATGAAAAAGACATCACACACATACACACACACACACACACACACACCCCTCTCGCCCTCAGGTTATTAGTAATAACATAATCCAAAAGTTAGACCTTTATTGGGACAGGACACTGTCTCTCATTTTAGAAATATAATTTAAAATCTATTTTTGGCTTTGGGTTGAAAAAAGTTCTCTGGTGGGGATAGCGCTGGCATTACTTCCTCTCACGACATGAACAGTCTATCAGATGATTTGGAGTATGTTTAAGAGACATCAAAGATTATTGTAGGGGCAGAGAGAGAGAGAGAGAGAGAGAGAGAGAGAGAGAGAGAGAGAGACTGAGGGGTAACAAAGAAGTGGGGAACAGGCCATTCGGAAGGTTGCAGGCTGCTTGCAATTACCACTTCCTTTCCATAAAGACTTTCAGATGTGCTCCTGCCATGGCCCAGGGAGGGAGGGAGAAAAGGAGGTGTGGAGGAAGAGAAGTGATCAGCACATGCCACAGAGCTCTAGAGCTCAAAATACCCCACCTGAGCTTCAGAGTCAATGATGCCAATTTTATCCTGATGGATTTAAGACACAAATGATAACGCTTGCAAGCCGAGCACTTATAGGCTTCATTAGAGTGGGTTGATTCCATCAACGTTAAATCTACATTTACAGCATTTGGCAAGGCCCTTAACCTGAGCGACTTACACAAGTGCTTTATAGATTCCATCAAACACAAATCCTCATGCTGGTACAAATTGTTCAGCATCTTAAAAATTACTATCCAGATAAAACCCAATTATACCACTACCTGCTTCCACATATGAGGCTCTGTGGTACAGAGCAAACTGTGAACATCACTCATCATCATTTATAGGAAACAAACCTAAGGATGGCAAGATATGATTTAGAATTCTAATATAGAAACTGCCAAAAGAACCTAAACTTGCCTACATATATTCAGTTGTCAGGGTGGCACTAAAGAGAGAACGTGGGAGTTTGTTTCTAATCATCTTATCTCATCAGGTCTTGTTTTTATTGGCTGGGAGAGCAAGTGCCACCACCTTGTCCTGGGAATCTCACCGTGCTCTCTCTCTCTCTCGCAACAGCATGGAAAAGGAAGGTGATAATGCACAGTTTGCAGCAAGAGCAGGGGAAATGGGGGGTGTCTAGGGTCCCTGTCCTAAAATAAAAAAACTAAGAAATCCAAGGGTCAAAAGAGAGACATTGACACACGTGTATTCAGGGGGTTGTCAGAGTGAACAGCATGATATTAGAAAAGTTGGACTAAGCGAGACGGTAATCCTCTCACCCCTGGATTTCCTCTGGCCACTACAGCAATAAAGCCTTTACACAAAAACACGAGCTAGCCAATATACACCCCCTCACCAGGCTCCTGCATTCCTATAGGCAGCACCCTCGAACCACGGAGACCGTCTCTCCCACACACACAAACACATACGATCACATACACACACGGTGAAAAACAATTAAAGAGGGATATAGAAGAAGTGACAAAAAAACAAAACTATTTCCCTACAATGTTTATCTCTGGCACAAACACAAACTCCTGGCAACAGAGATATCATTGGAAGTGGAGTTTTATCCTAAGAGCATGAAAGAAGGCTTAAGGAGCAAATCCTATTAAAGCCCTACTCCATGTGACAAACAGATCCTGAGCTCAATGCAGGCCTCTGACTGAGACTGGCATTTCTCTGGATTTCCCTCAGGCTCTCCCACAACCCCTCAGGATGTGGCAATCATCCAGTGAAGGATTCCCTCAGACGGACAGTGAATCTTGAAGCCTTATGCTCGTGATGTTTAGATGGTTGTCACAAACAAACAGCTTCCAGACTTGTGAATTCGCATCTCCGCCATTGTCTGGGGTGAGGATGGGTCGGTTTGGTAAAATTCCTAAAATTTCATTAACAGCTTTGGAGAGCTCGATGAGCGGTGTAAAATAACAATGAAATAAGCCGTGTTTTCATATGCTAAAATGACTACCAAACACACGGAGTACAGATAAGAGATCAATTGTCATTACTCATGTTCGTTGATGTAGAGTTCTGACAGCTCATGCCATGCTTCCTGGTCTCCCACAAACCTGCAAGACAAAGTGACAGTTAGGTTCTTTACCAGACAAAAGCAGGGTTACGGAAGGGGCCAGCTCAATCAAAAGGCAAAGCCCCTTTTAATTAAAAAGTGGAGGGGAAGGGGAGGAGAAAATGGGGCCCAAATCCGCTTGTAAAACACTCACTGCTCCAGATATTCATTGAGCGCCCGGATGGCCTCAGTGCTCTTGCCCTGCGCACGCAAAATGGAGATCTTGCGCTTCCTCGCAGCCTGTGAAGAGACAGCAACAGAGGATTAGTGCTCTGAAGCTTCAAGTGTTTGTCCCCATAAGAGCAAAGGACACAAGAGAGCAAGAAAGGAGATGTGTAAATGATCAGAATACTGCTGGAGTGACCTGGTGGAATGTGCACTTTCACCTCCCTCACTATGCTACATACCGAACAGTCTTATCAATCTTATTCACAGAGGTCAAATACACATCAGTCAAGCCGTTATTCACACGGCAGAATAGTAATGTTGCACTGCAGCTTTAAAAGAAAAGAAAAAAAAAAAAAAGCAGCCTTCTCAATGTACTTTATTAATGACAGCAATGCTCCAGATTACAGACTGTAAAGACTTTATTGGAGATGCTCACAGACTCTGACATCATGAGCTTGCTACTTAGAGGTGAACATTTAGCCAGACCAGATAAGCGGTGACTCATCATGTTTAAGTGGAGAAATTAGTATATTAATCTAAGCTCAGGCCAGCATGAACCCAGGAGCTCCCTTAGGCTTAAGCTCGCATCAGCCCCAGATCACGTTCACTTTTTTTCTCCTTTTTTTAATTCGACCTTCTGGCAGACAAGACTCTCATCAATCTAAATCGCAATGTATTACGAATGCTTCTATGACTTTTCCACGAGTTCATTTTTTATATGTACAAGTGCAGCTTTAACCATAGAAGTGCGCAGTCTTGCCACACAGCTTATTTATGGACTGGCATTTGATAGAGTGGCTCTTCCTTACTCCCACACTGCAGACCAAACCCTGTTGAGCAGGGCATGAGTCACATCTGAGCAGCAATAAATCTGAAACTGTTCCGACACCGTTGCCACTCCAAATCCACTTATCCATCACACAGGCAGGCACAGCCACCAGCTCTGCTGAGAGCACCGGCCCGAGACGTCGTGCTGACACACACACACGTGTGCACTTCAAAAGAACTTCGCATGGTGCCCCAAACCCAAACTGAAACCTAATACCTAATTAGGCCATCAAAAAACAGACAGCAACAGATGATCTATATGGAACAGTGACATTCTGTTAGTACAACTAAATCTGTGGGTTCCTGGTAATGTTGGCAATACATGACGTTAGTTTTAATGAACTGTAAATATTTTTACAAAAGCCCAAAAAAATGAGCCACTGTGCTGTATTTTAACTTCTTCCTTCCAGAATGACGGAGGCTGATGGTGACATGTAAAAACATGTTAAACGCATCGCTTTCCCAGAGGTAACAATTTCGAGAAAGCTGACCATGTTATTGTCAGCACTCTTTCTGAATTAGCACTTGAAAGCCTTCACACTGAGAAGATGGGTGTTTATTGCTGCACTCCTGTTTCTACAGGCCCACAGGCCGGAGGGATTACGCAGCCTTTTCTTGTTCTCCCTTAAAGAAAAAAACAGCCAATTACTACTGAATATGGATGAAATACACACTAGCATTTTCAAATCTCTCTCTCTCTCTCTCTCTCTATCTCTCTCTCTCTCACACACACACACACATCGATTATATATTCAAACTTTCTTTAACTGTCCACCATGACTACGGAATGTAAATGTTTCTTTCAGTGGGTATTAAGGAGGAGTCAGTGCTGCTTTCGCCACATAAATTGTGCATAACCAAATTGTGGTTTTGCAATTCAATCAAATATTTCGGTTAATAATTTATACGTTATTAATGATCTATACACGTTGCCAAATCTCTGCCAGGCCAAGTTATGCTAATACAGTGCAAAGATGAAAGATTTATTAGAAAGCAAAATCTTCCGAACCAGTGTCACTGACGTACATCAACTTTAGGGCTTTTTAATAACCATGTGGGTGAGAAGCACCCACACATGATTGGACAAGCATCTAGATTTAGTTCGGTACAAACCCTCTTGTAGGAAACCTAAGCTTACAAATGATGCATCATTCGACAGAACTGCTCTATTTAATATAACGGGAATTTTCGTCGAGCTCAAATGCTTTTGTCAATTACAGATCGAATGTGAGGAATGAGATGTTAAGCAAATCCGGAGCGTTATTCAATCTTAAAAGGCTAATTAAGTTAGATCTGATTGGATTGAAGTAAGGGTTATAATACCAAGCATATTGTGAGTGAGCACTTCAGTGTGGAGAGAAAGGAAGTAAGAGCAAATTGTATACATGAGCGAAGCAGATTTTTTTTTTCTACATCGTTGCTGTAGGTATTGGAACACAACAAATGGTGGAAGAGTGAACGCATAGTTCTGACATACTTTCGACACCGCCATGGCACATAAGCCTTGAACAATTTTATGTTGATTCAACAATTTTGGTTAATGGGTACCACATCTATTCTACAGCCTGTAATTACAACAGCTCACTTTCCAATCTCAGCTCTGCACGTCGGGATGCCTCACAAGTCTTCACCGTAGCCGCCAATTTTCCGCCATTTTCTTGGATCATCCTTTCCCTTCTCACATTCCATGATGAGAAAATAGTGTCAAGATAAGTCAAACACAAATGAACAAAGACAGGTAGACCAGATGATGTCATTCACTCCCATACCACAACCTCTGCTGCCCATCTGCCAGCTAGTCCATCTGTTAGCCACAGTTTTGGATTGTGGGAAAAAAAAAAAAAAAAATGACCTGGTGGACATCGCAGCACTGTTTTGTTCCATTCCCGCCCACAGGTTTGAGGACACGCAATCTAATGGGAGGTGACCGGTGTTTTAAAAATCACAGACCTCTGGGCTGGACCTCAATATGTCAGAAGAGTTCAAAGGGCACCTGTCTATTAACACAACGTTCCCATAAGTGGGCGATTCTCACCCGGCCGACACCAGACTAATCGTTTTTATCTACACTGATGAAGGCAGACCAAAGGATGGAAACTACTAAAAGTTACACAACTAAAATAAAAGACTTACACTTGAGTGTCAGAGCGACGAGTTACATTTTAGCCTGGACACTGTCTTCAGTAAAGAAGAGTTTGGCCTTATTAAAATTCACTCGAAAGTAAAAAAAAGAAGAATGGGTTCTAATAGCTGGACAAATATGGATAAATTCCTACGTTATCAGAAAAATAAAACACCCTAGCACATGTCATTAGTGGGGAAAACCTTCAGACCCTGTGACTGATAATTTTGCTACAACAAAAGAGAGAAAGAAGCAAAGAAAGAAAGAAAGAA
>JAOTRN010000046.1:13514798-13541571 GCA_028566695.1 Bagroides melapterus | reverse complement strand
CCCCCCCCCACCCCCCCCCCCCCCCCCCCAACCACCACCCCCACACCCAACACCTCCCACCCCCAAACCCCCACCCCCCGGGGGCGCGGGGGGGGGGGGGGGGCCCCCCGGCGAAAGAAAGAAAAGAAAAAAAAAAAATGATGTGCCAAAACAAATGGCTGCAACTCCTTCTGGGTCTTTGGAGTTTTTATTATTGCAAGTCTTGCTTTGATAATTACCATCTTGTTTCACAGCCAGTTTCAGAGCTGGTTTCAATAAAAGCAGGCGGTGTTAAGTGTTTACCTCTTTCCTTAAATACTGTATGAATCATAACGACTGCGGCAGCCAAACGGCTTGTCACACGGAGCTTTACGCCTTCACATTTTATATTTGTGTTGCGGGAAGGTCAGGATCAATATGATGGAAACGTCTGTGAGGTACATACTGAGGTGATCAAAAAAAAAAAAAAAAAGAAGTGATAATCATTTGCTTGGATCCGAATAAAGATTATTAAGTGAAACAGTGTGGGTTTTACACATGGGCCATATACTGGCCTATGTTCTTCTGTTGCTCATTTATCATCGTGTCAGAAAATCTGTGGTGAAAGTAACAAATACTCCAGTAAATGAAAGTAGGAAAGACAAAAATAGGAAAGAAAGGCAACGACGACATCGTTATCAGTGATCTGAAAGCTCATATCAGCGGACACATAACCATCTGATATTGTTTTCTATTCAAATTTCATACGAGAGTGTGGAGTGGCCTGGGAAAACCATTTATATTGGGATTTTTTTTGTTCATTTCTGCTACATTATAAAACCAAGATGCTTTTCTAAACTCATAAAAGTTTTTCTTTTCCTTCTAAAGTAAAGTTTTTATTCAGCATTTATTTGAACTTCGCCCAAAAGTGAAACAACAGCTTCTGATTGTGGCGCACGAGCGTCATGTTGAGCACAGAGCATTTGAATCTATTAGGTTTATGTCCATTTGGCGATGGCACAAAACTTAATCAAAGCATGACAGCAGCGGTGTGAAAAAAGCACACTCAGCTACCGAAACTTGTGGCATCTGTAGAAGAACAGCTGTGTGCGTAATCGCATACTGTAACAATAGCTACAATCGATTCAGGAGCTGCTGCTCAGCTGTTATATGAATATTGACACACAGACACACACACACACACACACACCTTGTTAAATCTTTAACTTGCACTCTACACTGTTTTCAGAAGGTGTCCATGGATTTTATGCCACACATTAATGTATAGAAGAAGAAAGCAATGTAGTTTAAATTCACACTTCTGAGCTAAAACACAGCGTTGTCACATTATGGCTATAAGCTAAAAGTGAAAGGTTGTTTCTGTTAGTCAGGAATGCTGTGACTTCCTGCATGTTCGATAAGCATCATTTCTGATAAAGTGACCAGCCTAGGAAAAGCAGCAAAGATGGAGTGATGTGATGTGCACAACAGTAACAGATTACACAGTAAGCCATGCTGCATACATGTAGTTTAGACTTACTGTCATCTCCCAGCTTTGATGCATGCTCGTTGATCAGTTCCTCACCGACATCTACTATCTGCTCACTATTCCTGTAATTCTCCTCCCGCCACTTTCGCAGTTTGTCACGCATCTCTGCAAGAGACCGCCATCAAAGTACATACAAATTAATTCAACAAGTAAAAATAAATGAATGCAATAAATGAACCATCTACATGCTTGCTTTAATGTATTTCAACTTCAATAACATTACTTATTTATGTATGAGTTACTTTCTGCTTTACAACAATGATATTAGTCAAATTAAATGTCTAAACAACTTGAAAATTTTGGAATGCGTTATAATTAGTAATGACCATCAGTGCTCTGCATATCGACTGACACAAGAAACTCTTCCCACAATGACACGCGCTTAGTAACTGTGAGATACAGTTAATCAGTTCACTAGTTATAACACACGACTCATAAAACACCACAAAGATTTAATTCTCTGAGTGAGTTATCTTTCTAAATGCATTAGCGTTTTGATAATAAACTGTTCAAGTGTAAGCTTAAAATAGCCTAAAGTAAACATTTGGATATCAAAACGCTATCAGTCTTTGTACTAACAAAACATAATACTGACAGCTCGAAAAAAACAATCATAGAACCTTATGACATCCGCACACATTAAACAACTAATTTAGATGCCTAGCAATTAGCAAAATGAACATTAATAGCCTCTGGACTCCTTAAATCAATAACAGCAATAGATAGCAACCATGGGAGTTTAGCTGGACCAAACGATAGACATCTAAATTTGATTGAAGGTTTCCTTTTGTTTATTGACCTAAAGGTTTGAGTAAGATTTAAGTGTAGTCAAGATAGTAAATGTTTAAATAAATAAAAGGTTTGTGTGATGAAACGTGGATTACATTTCTTTCCTTAACCGTAATGAAACCCGTGTATCCAGCTAGCGTCCCAGAGACACTCATCTGAAAAGCTAGCAAAGCTAGCTAAGTGTCTGTAACGAAGCTAGCTGCCTGGCTGGGTAGCAATTCCTAACACCAATCCCAGTGATACACAATTATTTACAATATACATCCCAAGTTGCTTGTTAAGTAGTTGATAAGTCTACCCAGCTAATGACATGCTAGCACTTAGCCCTCTCTGTCCAAATATCGTTACCTAAATAAGGAAGTCAAATAAATTGTAATATGAGATTATGGGAACAGATTTTTACACACGATCCAGGCATGCATAAAAACAAAACCGACAGAGTCAACTAAAGTTTTTTGTTTTTTTAAAAGTGTTATTTACCTTCCCAAGTAACATCGTACATTTCCGACACCGACGCCATTTTTTCTGCGACCACCTTCCTCTGGATAACTCACTGGCTCACAGTTATGACGTCATCCATATTGGTAACCGCATACTACCAATACGTTAGGTGGCTAAGCCAAATTTTGATCACTTTATAAAAGAAATTAAACAATATGGTATCGCATTCGACAAAATCAAGAACAAAAAAGCTAGAAAGACTTTTGAAGTTTTCTGTTATTTTAAACTATTGTAATTTTACTTAATTTTTCCCCCTTCTTTTTATTTTATTTATTTATTTATTATTTTATTATATTTAATTATTTATTTATCTTTTTATTTTTAGGTTTTTTCACGCTCTTTTTTCGCTCTATATAATCCTTGTATAATTGTGTGTTTTCGTATGGTTGTTGCGAGTTGTATATGTTTGTACAAATCTTTGTATAATTTTGGTATTATAATAAAAAAAAAGTTTGGTAAAAGATTTAGCTCACCATATAATTAATTCTGTAGAAACTAATTAACTACTTAATTCTTGTAAATACATTATCTTACATTTCGAAAAGAAAATTGGTGGATGTCTTGAACATGATATGTTTTTTCCTTTTTAATTATTTATGAACTACAATTTAACTCCACCTCTAAGCTGCCATTCCTCCTTACAGAATAGATCACGTTATTAATTCATATAAGCGGGTGCATTAGAGATACAAACTAACTAAATACGTTGTTCGTATTGAATAGATAATGCTATTCAGATAATGCTGAATAGATCTAAATTATAGTAAGATTCAGATTAGGTGTGTGCTGGGATCCTTCTGCTGGGTTCTTCCCTTCATCTAGAAAATTTCATCCACAGCTAAAACTCAAAACCCACACAATGTACATGTTTGTGGACACTGCAATTTATGGTACATTTCCACTACATAATAAAGATTTAAATACTTTTATCCAGTTTCTGAAGGTGCATAGTTTCTATATGTTCATTTATGTCTATATGTGTAATTTTCATTATAAACTATTGCTAAGGTTAGATATTTGGTGTAGAACAAGTTATAGACAGAGAATTTTTTATTTCGTAGAGATCATGTTCACAGTACATTTCATTATTATAGTTCTAAATTTCAGGTGCATCTTGAGTCATGTGTAGGTCTATATTCCAGACCAGGTACAGTTTATTTAATTACAGTATTACTTAATTACCAATTACTTAATAAATTCCTTGACCACTCTGGTCCACTCTGGCCATAAAGTATCATAGGAACATTTCTGTGGTTTCGTGTGTTGGGGCTATTTTTCTTCTCTGTGGGTTTAACTTGTCTCACAGGGGCTGTGGATCTGGCACTGTATCCACCACAATCACTGAAGTGGACTCAGCACAAACTTGCCCAAATCTGATGTCATACCACTTATGGAACTGACTGGACTGCCTGTGGGTTTCACCAGTCCGGTCTTTCCTAAAAGGGCAACGTTAGTGTTAAAGCATAAGAGTACCATAAAATATCATCGTCATCTCTACAGCGCTACAAAAAATACACAATGTGCGGTTTATCTTACATGAAGCTCGAACGATTCATGGATATGTAATTTCCCAGACTGCAGATGGCAGTTAGTTGATATGTGGTCAGACTTTTGCTGGAAATGCAAACAGTGCTGTTACCACATTAAAACAAGCAAATGCTGCTCTTTGGATCTGAAAGCCTTCTCTTAGGCTGAAAGGCCATTGGGGTAAAGGCAACCGTCTCTCGTCTGAAGTGTTACTTACCTGAGAAAAGGTAACTACAGGATGAAAGCAGTTCCACTTGAGATAGACATGTATGCAAAGAGAAACTAAAATACTGTTCTTTTTTTTTTTAAACATTAATGGTGTTATTGGTATTATTGTTGTGGAGACCTCAGAATCCATTTGAAATGCATATATGCTTTTTTTGGGCCATTAGATTTCAGATTTTGGACTTTTCTGGTATTGCTCAATGTTTGTGGCTAAAACGATTCAGATTTTTGATTTTGAAGTTTCGGGAAAAAGGAATCAGAGATGATGTGTAACCGTGAACTAGAAATGTGTAAGTCAGTGCTAGATTCCCTGTGGTTTTAAGGTCTATATCCTAGTATCCTGTAATTGCTGAAAATGATGGCAGATATGTTTTGCTTTGAGGCTTGATTTCAACCTCTGTCTCACAGGAGCACTTTTACTCTCAGACAAAATCTTTCTCAGCGTCTCATTTCTGCTGTGATCTGGGCCTGTAAGGATGAAATATCTCATGGACCGTCTTTGACACCCTGTACACCAGACATAAGTGCTCAAGGTCAGGGAATTCTGCTACATCTCAATTAATTATCCTATCCCCTACCCAGAAATTTCTTACGTTCCATGAACAATATTTAATTCTCGGTCAATCTGCACTTTGACGTTGTTCAAATGATTCAGAACCGTAGACGTGCAGTTTCTCTGACCTGGCGTAATAGTGTAATAGCTCAGGGTAGTGTAGGGTAGCACCACGTGCACTGCATTACATTCTGCTGGATTAGGTTTAATGGCAGCCGTTCCTTCTCATTAAATTCAGTTTAAACAGGAGCTTTAAGAACACCGTGCTCGAGATGACTTTCAAAGTCATGGCCGCTCGTGCCTTACATGTCTGCAGATGTGTTCACACTTGCAAGTAATCTCCTGGAATGAAGTTACCTAAGCATTCACAGAGAACATCACACTGCATGCTAAATAGAGGATGTTCAGCTGGCACTAATTTTAAGACATATCACAGGCATGAAGCTTCTAAAGTCAGTTACATTTCATCTGATTTTTCTTAATATACTTTAAAATTAGTGATTATAATATTAAAATGAATATTGTGCTTCACTTTTACTTGGCAGGGAGCTGAAACATGGCCAACTTTAAACAACTTTGTAAGTTAATAATACAAAAAATAGGTACAGGTGAAAAAGGTACTTCTGAGCTTGCCACAAATGAATGAAGCTAAGCTATAACATTGTCTCTCTAAACTCTGCCATGTGCTCGAAAGATGTAAGACCGCAACCAAAAAGCAGCTCATTTATGCTGACAGCCTGAAGACCTTTTTCCTGTTGTGAAACACTTTTTTCGTCTCAGGATACTACGCATTATTTCTTGTCTTCGCTTGGAACACATTTTGTTTTGTGAAACTTTCTGAGGCCGAATGGGACATGCCTTAGTTCCCGTCAATATGTGGGAGCACTAAAGCATGGCCTACAACTCATCCGTGGCATTGAAATCACTTTCTGGACTTGGTTTGGTCACATCTTTGGCAAGGCTTTCCAGCATTCAGTGCTTGATAAGCTTCAAAATCGAATGGTGAAAAGACGTAGCAGTGAAGTGTGCACTGAGGTAATGAGCATGATTAGCAGACAATGACTATGAAAAAACAATCATTTGTACAGCTGTGGTTTATATAACGTAGCACTCCAAACGAGAGAAATATAGCAATCATAATATTTCTATCCAGAAAATCCCCTATGTCTTGGTGGTCTGGCCCACAACTCACAGCTATTATTGTAGCTAAAAACATGGGAAGATATTATGTACTTAAGGGGTCTGCTGTATGTTTATGGTCCATCATGAAAAATAGCTGATATCTATATCACTCTCAGTTAAATATTTAGTTATTTTACTGTATACACTACATCTTTTTATAGGCATACAATTAAAACAGAATTTAATCTTCCCCTGATCTACCAAACAAAAAAAAATGTTTGTGTTCATAGCTTCAAGTGCCAACTCTATAATTCTTTATGTGTCTCTTAAATTCAGCTGAGTTATTAACAGTTTTTACTGTTTGGCTGTAATTTTAATCAAAATTTCAAATCATACTTGTTTTAACTATGTTGCTTGTGGTGTACTTTAGACAAGTGTAGGTGGACTTGCCCAAGTAGGTTTACACAGCCAGAGAAACGTCAAACTGAAGCTTTTAAATCATTAAAAGGTTGGAAATGCAGTTTCAGCTTCTCAGGATGAGGTGTGTACTTTCTCTCTGTGCCTTGCTCCATGTGCAGTGCAGATGTCTTTCAGTGTTTGCTGCAATGAGAGGCCCTGTGTCTGAGTTTGCATTGTTTGCTGGGCCACTTGGCTGAAGCGATAACGCAGTACCAACGACAATGAATATGATGCGGCTAGAGTTAGCGTTGCGCACAGAATCAGCAGTTTTGTGATTTATACCCTGACAGGGCCAAGCGAGATGATACATATCTCATGCACTAAAAACAAATGTTTGAGTTCATAACACTTGAAGTATCAAGCAAAGAGGCATGTGTCCTGAAACTATTGATATGAATTATTTCTCTCATTTTATGTTGGAATAAGAAGTGGATGGTGAGGTGTTTGGCAATCACTCGTTCTCTCCTCTCGTTTTCTCTAGCTCACTCTCTCTATAAGTGGACTATATAGTAGAAGAATAAAGTTCTATAGTAGATAGAATAAAGTGAACTAAAGTTTTTTTTTTTTATAAACTCTTCAGCATCATTTTACCTTCATTTGCATCATGATATTCTGCTCTATAGATGTAACAGAATATAAATACTATATTCCCGGATGAACAGATAATGTCTTATTAACTGATACAGATACAGATAGAAGGTGCACTCTCCCTTTTTTTTAACATGCTTGCTAGATTCACAGGGCATCTTATTGAGACTAGAGTTAGGTATCAGGACTGGGGCTCTTATGCAACACAAGCACAAAAGGTTTTTACTTTAATGCAAATGCGATCGAGCGGCAAGTTACAAAGAAACTCCACGTTCTTTGTAACCACATACTTAGTAATTGCCTGATCAGGGGTATGGTGGTTTTAATTAGGCTCCTAGTATTGTTTTTAATTTTATGGAATAAATTTAAGTAATGTCTTAGGCAAATATTGTGGACGGGTACAAAAAAATAGTTAGGGGAGTAACAAAACAGAGTTTTAAATGCACAAATTTGTAGTTGAGAACAATTATGAACTTAAGTGATGTAGCTGAGGTTGAAAGCCAAAATTCCCAAGCCATGCTAATAATGCTTACCTTTCTACATTTGGTATTTCCAGCCAGTGTTTTCCAGTGTTTCCAGTATAGTTCATATTTGAATACAATAAAACTTTCAGCTTCTGCTTTTGGGTTTAAATCTGAATACAGATACAGATTCTTGGAGCACTAAACAGATGTAGATACAGATAGTGGCATTGTGTTACACCTCGATTTATTATATTTGAAGTTGAATGAGGATTTTTTTTTTTTGTCCCTTTTTTAACATTTTTTCACGAGAATGGTTATATACGATGGATAATAAAAGACGACACTCTCCTGATAAAAAGTCAGGTTTTTTTGATGTTAGTAAATGAAACCAAGATAAATCGTGTCAGAGATTTTTCCAACCTCAGTGTTAAATTTCAATGTGTAAAATTAAGTGACAATAGAGAAATATAAAAAAGGTAGTTAACTGACTAATAATATTAGGTTATAACCAAGAACCTGGTTGTGTAAGTATGTGTCCTTTTATAACTGGGGACGTAGCTGTGTTTGATCTCATGTTCAAAAGTAATCATACATTTGTCTTCAATGAATTTATTCTGATTAACCTCAAGTAAAGAACAACGGTTTCTGTAGGATTTTCTTCACATTCTTTTCATTTTGTCAGGAGAACAGGAAGTATCTCCAAAATTTATTAAAGGTCAAGACAAAAACATACCATGGAGGCTCTTGGCACCTACAGCAATATTAAAGTTGCTGCAGGAATATCTGACAAGAAGTGATTATTCTCTTCATGTGACAAGAACCTCTCATATGCTTCACATGTCTGAGCTATTTGGGAGACAGACTTTTTCACAAAATAAAAGCATCAAAGTTCAGCTGTATTACCCTCAATCAGACCAATTCCAAAAGATAAAATAATTCAACAATATACCCACAGTGCAGCATGGTGGTGGCAGCATCATGCTTTTTAACTGCTTTTTTTAGACAGAATTTGGGCCTTTTTCAAGGTGGAGTATTACAAATAATAATTAATAAGTAATTAATAATACCAGACAATTTTAGTGCAAAACCTTCAGGTGTCTGCTAGTAAGCCGAATATGAAAAGTACTTTTGCTTTTCAACATGATGGCTACCCAAAACATGTATACAAATCAACTAATGAATGGCTTAACCAAAACAACATCAATGTTTCTGAATGATTTAGCCAGAATACTTTAATCCAACTCAAATCCATTGGGTAAACTGCAGTGGGCTGAGCATAGGAGATGTCCTTTCTCATTGTTTTTCACTTCATTTTTATATGTTGTAATTTCACATTGAGGGTGGAAAACTTCTGACATGATTGATGTTGGTTTAATTTTTTTTACCTCACAAAAACCTTCCATTTTAACTTGGGTGTGTAAACCGTTTATATCCATTGTAGTCAACATCTGAGCACCAACAAGCTCAAAAAGGAGTATTTTTGTATCATTTTAAACTGAATTTTGTGTTTAGGTCTAAATATTTAAGGCTGAGTACTGGATGCAAAAAAAAAATAGGGATCTAAATAGTACAGTATATAATAAATGCCTCAAAGAGGTTGGGGGTGCGGCGTCTGCAATATGGTGAGGAAATTTGTCTATAACCACAAACAATTATGAGCCTTCCAGAGACTTCAGAAGACTTTTTCTGAAAATCACTCTGCTGTGAAGCTTTACAATCACTTGCAAGGATATTTGATGACTTTTTTTTTTTTACTTAAAGGGCATAATGTAGGCGTTTTGTTATCAGACCATAACAATAAAGCGGAAAGTCAAACGGCATGTTTACCCGGCCATGTTTTACAAGCATCCACTCTGCACTAGTCCTTCTAGCGTTACCATGCCATGTCATGGGCATTTTTTTTCCTCTTATTCATAGTCTGTGCTTGAGCTCCTCATTAAGGCTGTTTTTCATCTCCCCCAGGTCGGAGAGACTAAGCTCCAGGCCACACAAAGGTGCAGAGAAATTGGCCAGACATGGCTGCTTTACAGACCACCCTCTCACCACCCAACACGCTTAGATAAGAAGCCGCAGGGGTTCTATACTACATATAGTTTAACAATACCTCCCTACAGCAGAAAAGGCGCCTACGTGACTTCAGAACAGTCACTGTGAGGGCATGATGCCAGGCATTTCCTTACATTTCATGTGTACAGTTTTCTCATTCACTGTACAGCTGTGTATTTATGAAACAGAGCATTTCCTTGTGTTACCTGAGAAACATATTTCAGATCTACATTTCTTTGTGTCTGGTTATTCTGGTGTCTAGGAATAAGACAAGTGTTAGATATGAACACTGGTTTTCTTTAAAAGAGATTGCAGATTCAGTGTTTGCCCATTTCTATTTAGTCTGCTGCAACAACACACAAAAAATGCTGTATACATTTACATATTTATATATATGCCATTTAGCAGACACCATTATACAGAGTGGTGTACATTTTTATATAACTGACAAGGGTCAAGGGCCTTGCTCAAGGGCCCAGCAATAACAGCTTGGTGGAGCTGGGATTTGAACTCCCATCCTCCTTCAACTCCTAGATGTAGATGTGTATGGACCACCTAAATCCTTTTCTTCTTTTTTTTTTTTTTTTTTGTTATTCATTAAAACTGCACAGTCAATAAAATATTAATCACCATATTTCTATGACTAGTCATTGTATTGTATTCATACAGTATGCTATATTTCTATATTTTGTCTATTTATTTTTCATCTGGTCTACAGATCTGTACAGATAGTTCTATTTCTATTTTATTTTATTTGACTTAAAAATAGGTTTGTGAAAAGCATTTGACCACATGGCATACTGTATATGAGTGAATGTGCATGTGACAAATGAAATCTGAATTTGAATATGTTTACATCCACAGCATTTAACTATTTTAATATTGCACTTAATTCCATTCAAAACTATGTATGGTGCTGCACTGTACCTTGTCTGTCAGTTATTGTACTATACTCTACTGTCTTGCACACATTAGCACTTTATGTAGTACAGAGTAGTGTACTTAGCTCTGTGTTGTCTCCTGTAGGTCTGTGTTTTAGCTCCATGATCCTGGAAGAACATTATTTCATTTTACTGTGTACTGTACCCAGCTGTAGATGGCTGAAATGTAGACACACACTATACACACACTTTATACACACACAAACACACACACACATATATACATATATGTGTATGTGTGTGTGTGTATATATACACACACACACACACACACACACACGCACACACACGTATAATAGAGCCATTTTTGCTGAATGTAGTCACATGCAGAATGTTCAGCTATACAGCTCTGAACGAAACACTTTATTTTAGTGAATGTTCTACTAAAGATATTCTCTGTTGTACACATTAGAGATTAATTTAACAGTTATTCCATTTTTCATCCTTGGCCCTTTTGTGTGTATGTGGAATACTTAATTGCAAAAGTTATTTTATTTGTTGTCATCCCCACCACTTTCCTCAGTCAGTATGGGTGGGGGAATAACAGAGGCGAGTGTGTGTGTGTGTGTGTGTGTGTGTGTGTGTGCGTGTGTGTGTGTGTGTGTGTGTTCAGTCCATTTTGGAGAATCTGCACAGTTCAGTTTCCAGACAGTAGTAACAGTAATAAAAAAAACCCAGCAACAACATCTGGGGTAATCAGAACTACTGTGGCAAACATTTTACTGCCTCCCACAACAATTTAAAGCATCCATTTCCATATGCAAAAGCAAGACATGTCCACAAACAGCAAGCATTTTAATGTATTTTAACACAAAATTTCTTATGTCTCTTATGATTCATTTCAGTCGCACTAACTGAGAACCTTATACCCTGGTCCATGAGCTCATTCAGCACTTCCTTACTAATGAAAATGAAAGTAAGAATTAATTCTTCTTTCAAAAATTCGAGGTGTAAAGGTCTAGAGGGCCCTGGGCTAACTACTGTCTTAAAGTACAGACACAGACAGGTTTCCTACTCATTGTGGCAGTGTAAGTGTTTTCCACAATAGGATGTCAACATGTTAATCACCTTAAGCATTCACAGTTTCCCTCTGGAGCAAACCAAACCAAAATTAGGTATGATTCACTATTAAAAAAAGCTTCCTTCTTTTAAATGCCACAGTTAGGGGAGAAACGAGCTGCTACAAAGAATTATTGAAACCTAACGAATAGTGTTTTTATACGCCAGAATTTTACTGGACTTGTGTCTGCGTTCGCCAAGTCCGTCTTTTCTTGGGTTCCATGACTCCATCTTTAAATATGTTTGCAGTGACCTGTAATAATTATTGGATTTCAAGTGCAGGTTGTGTCAGCGTCTATAACCACAAACTGCAATATGCCCTGATTTATGTGTTATTAATCATTAGGTAATGTGTCAGTCTTACACAGAGAAAGTTTTTTAAGGAAAATCTGACAAGGCAGCTTAAAATGATCACAAAGTATATTTAAGCAGTTAATTTATGCAGCATTAATAGTACAGAAGAACAAGGCTACTACAGAATGTGTTTTACATTTACGTGTGATGGCAGATGCTTGTATTCACCGTGACTTAAATGTGAGAAAACACACAAAAATCAAAATCAAAAACACACTCAAACACTCATTCAACATACATCCATGTCTACAGCACCACCCATATTAAACTGTTTACATTGCAGACGGTTTACAACTGTTTCTGCACATGCAACTCAGATACTGTTTTGCACACCACATTTCAATGCTATTACATTAATAAGTATATATATACACATACATATATGTATGTTTTCTAGAACCCTATTTGTTCATAATCCTCTATTTTTCCACAATGTACTGTAGAACATACAGAATGCACACGGGTTGGTGCTATATTGTGTATCTGTCCTGTAGTGTTCTGTATTGTCTGAGTTTGGTCTCAAACTGTTTGCACTCGGTTGCACTTTACATGGCTAGGACAAGTTACTTTAAGTCCTTAGTTCTGTGTTGATTTATGTAGCACCATGGTCCTGGAGAAACGCTGAACACAGGTGAGAAACGTGCTGTAAAATATTTACTTATTGCAAAATATGTACTGAAACAAAAAAGAACAAAAATAAAAACAGGTTCTAATAATTAACTTGAAATCTACCTGAAATCACAAAGAGAGGCATTGCTCATGAGGGTTGGAGTGTCTGGTACTACCAATGATACAAACACTAGACAATGGTATCGCTGTCTTCTCTATAGCAAGAATCGCTGGTTGGAATTTTGGGGAAAATCCCTTCTAATGACACATCCTGGCACTGGAGATCCATTCTGAAGCCATGTCTGTAGCATTCTGTTCTCCCTGACAGTATTCAGCCAAATGGTGCCTCTTGAGCTCTGATTGGACAGTAATTTATATTCACACATCTACATACACTATACTGCTCTGCCTGCAGTGGGGATTCCCAATAACTGTAACTGGCATGCTTGTGTAACGTGTGCTAGGGATTTAATGAGCTCAGACTTCAACTGACGTAAACTCCACAACATATAAAGCAAAATAGTCAGTGAAAGTGCTTAGGATAGAGGACTTGATGCTTTGCTCTTTCCCGGTAACATTCCAAGACTTTCCAAGTCTTTGTCTTATTAACTTTAAGAAAGAAGGAAAATAAAGAAAGGCTCGGACTGACGTTTTATTGCATGTGGATGTTCTACAACATTAAATTTAACTGTAAATTGTATTTCTGGCATTTAGCAGACTTATTCATTAAAATACAGTATTATTTATTAATAAGAATGGTATAAGTGGAATAAGACACTTTGTGATAGTTTTATATCAAAATAATCCAATGTCCGGATGCATGACGTTATTTTCTTTTCCTCATAATCCATCCATCTATCTATCCATCCATCCATCCAGCTTTCCATCAATGTTCTGTTCAGCTTATTCTATACAGGTTCACATGGAGTCTATCTCAGAGGGCACAAGGCAGAGGACACCCTGGACCCAACCCATCACAGGGTACAATCCCACACACAAACAAAAACACACACGCACACACACACACACAATCACACACACAATCACACACACAATCACACACACAATCACACACACACATTCACACACAGACACTACAGATTTACACTTTAGAGATGCCTTCAGTGCATGTCTTTGGCCCAAGGGAGGAAACCAGAGTACCAAGAGGGAACCCCCAATGCTCAGAAGGAACATGCAAACTTAACACACACAGGGTGGAAGCGTCTGCTAAATTCCATAAATGTAAATGGTCTTTAGTCAGGACTCAAACCCCCAACCCTGAATGTAAAAGGCAATGGCTGTCACTGTGCCCCTGCCTTTACTGATACTTTTACTACGTTACATGCTGTCCCCTCATGTTTTATTCCTTACATAGAATACTGAAGAACATTATATAACATGACATTATATTACATTATTCTAGACAAGTAATAAATGAAATGCTCAGCCAAAATTGCCCTTTAAACTGTAAATGATAACATTTGAATTTTCAAAGCATAGAGATACAGAATAATAACCATCATATATCTGAGTTAACTCTTACTAATTGTTTCAGTATCACTGAATACTGAAGAACTGTTTGTTTAGGCAATTTGGGAATGTTCCCCATAGTACTTATTTCATTGTGGTTTTATTCTCAGTTCAAAAAGAAATTATTATTCTGATTTCTGAACTTACAACGCTGTGCTCAGAGGGGCTCAGTGGAACAGAAGAAACTAGAGAAGTCTGCCTTCAGATTAAATGTGTACGCAAGATTGTGTGTGTGTATGTGTGTGTTTGTGTGTCTTCTTGTTCTTTTTCTTTTTCATGTTACTGTTGTTAAATAGGTAGATAAATTAACATTAATTATAAATTCATTCATTATAAATTACAGGGATTATGTACAAATTAAAATTTATATTATTATTTTTAATATAGACAGAAATTACTTATTAAAATATTAAGCATTAATTCTTTAGAGGTTTCTATATTTGCATGTAAAAAAACAAAAATCAAAAATATATATAAAAAAATTTTCACCATGAAAGGCGTGTATTACAATAATAGGTTTGGATAACAAAAGAAAAACAATAATTATTCAGAATAAGATTTAATTATGGTTTAAATTTCAAACAAACCAAACCAAACCAAACCACAGTGTAGTTTTTGGATGAGTCATAAGAAAACAAGTCTAATGGGTCCCTGCATTATAAAATATACATGAAAATGAAACACATACAGAAATGAGAACATACTTATATTCTTAATGGCTACACCACAGTATCTTACAGAAGAAAAGCTTCTACATAGTGATACAAAACTTTGAAATCCAAAAGCTAGAGTGCTAGGACTTGTTTGTTAAGACAGATTTGCTTTTACTTTTTTTCACCCTTTCAGTAGTGCCTATACCAGAGGCAGAGTAAAACAAACCTAGCCATAATGACTACTGTGTGTTTCTGACTCATTCCTACCTGGGGTCAGGGTTTAGAAAGCCAGTTCAGTGTAACAAGAGGGAAATTGTTGTGGGATTGTCTTACGACAGCACCATGTGGCTGTGAAGAAAACATGGCACTGGTGGAACCTATTAGAGATGGACCATTTAGGAGCTGATATTGGCTCTTCGCTGCACAGTATGGCCAGCACATGGGCATCTTTATGAGACAGCTGCACAAACAAAGAATAAAATGCTGTGCCTTTTATTTACTTTTTTATCTTTTGTCTCATCTGCCATATTGATCTGCTTTAGCAGGATCTAAGATATATAATTTGATGACATATGTATTTTGTATTAATTGTACATTGAGCTTGTGTAATACTGCTGTTACTTATTGCATGACTCTTGTTCTGCCTGCAAAGAATTAAGCTTGGATACAATTTTACATATAAAGCTCAATCTATTAACTCCTTAAAAATATAAAAATGGAAAGAATCCAATTCTAAAGCATGCCTAATGTCCTAGCATATCTTACAGAAATGTGAGATAACATCAGAGACCATTTTTAAATTTGCATATTTCTTATATATGTATAGCACAACTGGACTCAACTGTATTCATTAATTAATATTCAGTGAATGCTTTATCCTTGTCATGGCACAACCACACATGAGGGCATCTCTCTCTCTCTCTCTCTCTCTCTCTCACACACACACACACACACACACCTTTCAGAGTGATAATAATAATAATAATAATAATAATAATAATAATAATAATAATAATAATAATAATAATAATAATAATAATAATGAGCAATTCTGAAACTATTTACAATCTTTAAGACATTATAACTCTATGAAAATGAACAGTTGACCTATAAAAGATACAAAATATGTAAATATTCACCGACATTATACTCAGCTCGAGAAGATTTAAAATGATCATCGTTTCTTTTCGTTTCTCTTCGTTTCCCTTCGTTGCCATATGTTGCCCGCCAGCAGCCACTTACTTTTGTACGCCGCTTGGACTAATAAAGTTTTATTGTTTTGAACCGGATCCTTTTCCGCGGCCAACATGGCGGAGTACGACTTGACTACAAAAATTGCCCACTTTTTAGACAGACATCTCGTTTTTCCTTTGCTGGAATTCTTGTCTGTTAAAGAGGTAGGCACAGAGAGTGAGTCTTTTAGTTAAAGTCGTTGTTTTGGAGTATTTATATACACCCATTGCCAGTTTTTTTAAGCACGTGTGCGTGGCTTCTAGATTAGCCGAACAGATAGCATCAGCTAACTAGCCGGCCTTCGAGCACGATAGAACTTGACTAACCTCGGAGATCACATGGATAATACTAGTATTTCATACCGATGTTTCTCTTAATGAGTAAAATAACGATAAGAATCACCGGGCGCTCTTAAATGCTCATATTGTTTTAGAGGTGTGAAAAGAAAATATTTGTCGACCAGTCACATTAGCATGTGTGTTATCAGACGTGTTTTTAATGCCCCATTTAGAAACGTATTTTGTATTGTTTAAAATTCCTATTTACCCGGTTGTCACAACAGATCTACAATGAGACCGAACTTCTTCACGGGAAGCTTGATCTTCTCAGCGACACCAACATGGTGGACTTCGCCATGGATGTGTATAAGAGTTTGTATCTTGATAAAGATATCCCAAACTGTGAGTACCTTTTCCCAGTGACACGTAAAGCACACTCATTAGTGCGTTATATTGTTTATAGGGCTAATTTCTGATTTTAATTTCGGAGTCATTTTGAATGGGGAATCATCTTTTCGATGTAGAGAATTGCTGACAGTACAGCGGTGGCATAATAATAAGTATGATTATTATAAATGTGACGGCTTGATGGTGCTGGGGCTTGAACCGTCAATCTTACGATCAACAATCCAGAGCCTTACCCATTTGAGCCACCACTAAAGGAAAGGTAAACCTTAATCATTCAAGTGATCATTTAAAACAACCACTGAAGACTAGCAGGAAAGCATATTGGCTCTTAGCCTCATCTACCAAATATCTCTGAGTCTGGCTCTCATTTCAATTTTCTCTCAAAATGTTGAATGGTGAGTTAACAGTAAGGTATAGGAGAAACATAGTATAATTCCTTTGTACCTGCATGTTCATGGGATATTGTCAGAAAAAGAGCATTGTAATAAATATATTGATATCATATATAGTCTGATACCACACTGAATATCTGGAACCTTTGTTCTCATATAAAATGTGAAATAAACTGAAGGTTTTAAACAAAAAATAAACGTTCAGTAGATTGAATATTTTTCTAGAACCTGGTGTGTGAGGATGTGGAGCATGGGTGTCCAATCTTACCCACAAAAACTAGTGTGGGTCCCTTTTTTCAGAAAACATGTGGCCTAGTCCGTCCCAGATTCACAACTTTCACGCTGCAAGCTTTAATGATCATGCTCCTTGGTGTATATATGTATACACAGGTCAGGCATAGCATTATGACCACCTTCCTATAATTGTGTTGGTCCCTCTTTTGCTGCAAAAACAGCCCTGGAGACATAGACTCCACTAGACCCCTGAAGGTGTGCTGTGGTAGCTGGTACCAAGATGTTAGCAGCAGAGGTGGAGACTCCATCTGCCGGACTTGTTCAGCACATCCCACAGATGCTCGATTGGATTAAGATCAGGGGAATTTGGAGCCCAAGTGAACACCTCAAACTTGTTTTGCTCCTCAAACCATTACTGAACTATTTTACCTTTGTGGCAGGCTGCAATATCCTGCCGAATGAGGCCACAGACATCAGGTCAGCATGGGTACCCGGATACACAACAAACTGTGATACGCTGTGTATTCTGACACCTTTCCATCAGAACCAACATTAACATTAATCAGCAATTTGAGCCACAGAAGCTTGTCTGTGGGATCGGACCACACAGGCCAGCCTTCGCTCCCCACGTGCATCGATGAGCCATGGCCACCCATGACCCTGTCACCAGTTCCACACTGTTCATTCCTTAAAACCCTTTTGATAGATACTGACCGGTGCAGACCAGGAAAACTTTACAAAAACTGCATTTTTGGAGATGCTCTGATCCAGTCGTCTAGCCACCACAATTTGGCCCTTGTCAAACTTGTTCATATCCTTATGCTTGCCCATTTTCCAAGCTTCTAACATATCAACATTGAGCAAAGATCTTTCACTTGCTGCCTAATATATTGCACCTATTAACAAGTGCCATGATGAAGAGATGTAATCTGTGTTATTCACTTCCCCTGTCAGTGGTCATAATGTTATGCCTGATCGGTGTATATACTTCATGCAAGCTCTGTCAAGCACATCACATGTTCTCTCTTTCCCACTCTTGCCAGTTCCGGGAATTCCTGAAAACACAGACATAAATAACTAGACTCACAATAATAAGACACAGATGAGAGTTGTTACTAATCCTCTAGCTCCCTTTTTAGATAGAAGGAAATGTGTGATAGTGAGCATGTTCATTCCTTTGTACAAAAGGTCAGATTTTCCATACGTCTAAGGATGTATTTAGACATGCACATTGTCATTACAACAAGAAAGGGAGAAACCAAATACTAAGAAACTTTGCACTTCATGTAAAAATGGGCCGTGTTGGCACAAGTGGTTAAGGCTCTGGGTTGTTGTTCAAAAGGTTGGGGTTCAAGCCCCTGTACCACCAAGCTGCCACTGTTGGGCCTTTGGGTGGGGCTCTTATCTCCCTCTGCTCCAACGGTGCTGTATCATAACTGACTCCAACCTCCATAGTTGGGATATGTGAGGAAACAACTTTGTCCTGTCCTGTAAAGAGTAGCAATAATAAAGGATGATTCTTTGAAATTCATGAAAGTTTATAATATAAATTAAATAATTTTAAACTGTCATTTGTAATTTGAGTTTGTATATTCCTTTAAAACTGCTTTGCAAAAATCTCCATTGTTAAAAGTCCTATATAAATAATATGGAATTAAATTAAATGTAAATATTTTGTAGTCAGTGATCATTTTATGAACTTTTGTTGGACTCCACTGTAGTTCCTGCTGCACTTTCTTCCCTCTAATTAGGTGCCTATGAGCTGTTGTCTGTGTTCATATATGCACTTTAGTGTAGGCAATACTTTTTTGTTTACATTGTTTTAGCGCTGAGAGAGAAGAGGAGTGCGGTCGTGGCCCAGCTGAAGCAGCTGCAGTCTGAGACGGAGCCGATTGTTAAAATGTTTGAGGATCCGGAGACCACCAGACAAATGCAGTCGACAAGGTGAGTTAGTGTGAGTACTGCTGCAGCTCTGCATACAAACTCACTCCCACTTGTAAAGAGACAGAGACAGCCACAACTGAGGGCTGGCGTAAGCACCGCTACTCAGGAGTGCTATAAACGCCAGCGGTCTACAGAACAGTGGAAACGACGCCATGGCAAATTTTCCACCATCATCCCCTGTTCCGTTGGCTCGCTTTTCTGACGGATCAGTTTGCCAGCAGGGTTTAAATACATTTTTCTAGACCTCCCACAAATCAATCAGGATCTCTGCTGGATGGATTGTATCATCTGAGGGAAGTTCACATCATCTATAGAGAGATATATGAAATATAAGGAACGTAATACATGTACAGAGTTGTACTGGTTTGCTTTTTATTTAGTAATCTTTAAATTTGATTTGACCGGATCTGACGGCCCATAAATAAGGAGATTTGGAAATTGTGGCTGTCATGAAAAAATGGATGGTGGCTTTATAGGCAAGTACTGCATTTTTTGTAATATTCGATACATTCCCTCTAGCTAACAGACATTAGTTGTCTGATGTCCACATGGCTGAGTATGGAAGCATTTTCTTGAAAAATTCTCAAAAGGAATTACAAATTGTATGTGCAGGTGTTTTCTATTTGTGGATTCATTAACTATGACATCATTGAAAGGAAAAGACAGCTCATGTTTTACTATTTAGATTTCTGTTTGCACAGACATTTAACGTACGTCTTATCCAGGACGGTTCTCTGTATGGATACAGCCTGATTCAATTTATAGCTTGTTTAGCAATTGACATTTTATAGTAGTATAGAAACAGACTAATTTTTTTTTAAAGTTAATAAGTTACTATTTATCTCTAACATATATCCCTAATGAGCGCAAGCCAAAGGAAACATTGGCAAGGAAAAACTCCCTGATATGATATGAGGAGGAAACCATGAGAAGAACCAGACTCGGAAGGAAACCTCATCCTCGTTTGGGTGACGCTGGACTGGAAATAATGCCATCGTAAATATGTCAAATATGAAAAAATGTCGAACGTAGTGCCGAAGTGTTAAAATGTTAACTGATGAAGACCTGAGCACAAAGCTGATGCAATATGTGGAGGCAATATAGTAAGTAAGGACAACATACAGACAAGGTCTTTTTGTTGTATTTGTTGATTTTTTTTTTTTTTTAATGTGCTATTTTAAGTATTCAGGAAGAGGTAGGTCATTACACGTTGTTTGAAGACAGACAGTGACTCAGCTGTTCAGACATTCGGACATCTAGTTGAAGTTGATTCCACCGGTAGGTGCCAGAACAGACAATGTCTGCCAATTTTTAAATGAAAAAGCAAAGTCTATTTGCAATTAAATTTCCCATGTCTGTCAATCTGGCCCCATAGTAAACTCCCACCTCCAGCTCTCACTGACAGGTTACTGCACACAGCATCTGAAATAAAAATACCAAGTGTATTGTGAATCCTTTTGAATTTCGGCATGTTACTTATTGGACACTTCGGGGCTTTCAGGTGCAGGTGTGTTTTGAGGCACATGGCTGAACTATAAACAGTTGTAGAAAGGACATTACTTACATTGATATTATTTACTGTTCAGTGTCCAAATGAGGATGAAGTTCCCTTCTGAGTCTGGTTCTTCTCAAGGGTTCTTCCTCATATCATCTCAGGGAGTTTTTTCTTTCCACCTTTGCCTCAGGCTTGCTCATCAGGGATAGACGTTGGAGACAAATAATAATTACTTTCAAACTTTACAATTTTTATTCTGTGTCCGTGCTTCTGTCCAGCTGCTTTGAAACAACGACAGTTGTTAAAAGGGCTATAGAAATAAATTGAATTGAATTGAATGAACATGGTCATAACCCACATCAGCTCTGTACAGACTGCATGAGAAGGATTAGAAATGACACATGATTCTCTCTTCTCTCCTTCTCACTCACTGCCTCCACACTAAAAATGATTTATCATCCAAAATATTTGGTTATATGTTGGATCTTGCTCAAGCCCAATTCTGAATAGGTTTCTGTTTTTGCATTATTGATCATTTGAATTGAATTACAGCGATAGATATGTATGTCTGAATAAAGAATGTAGATTTTCATTGAATCAACTTTACGAATCAACTGATCAAAAAAAAAGAAAAAAGTTCAAATTTCTTTCCCCTACACAATTGTGGATTGTAACTAAATCTCTGAAACAGACTAAACCAACAGTCTAAACTTTAGTGGTTCTATAATAAAAGTTCATCAGTAAAGTTTATACTGTGTGTTTTTTTTTTTTTTTTTTTTTTTTAAGAAGTCATGCAGCACTTGTGCACTTTCACAGACCTGTGCTATGTCGTTAAAGACATACACATCTCAAGTAAACATGTGTAATGGTGCTAGGGAATTGAGAGGAAGTTTAGTTTTGTTGAACGGATTATACCTGAGCTGCGATACCAAAGAACAACAGCCATGTGTTTCACCCGTTCCTCCAGCAACACAGAAAACTCCAGACTGTGGATTAGAACAATTTACATCATGTCATAGACGTTCGAGTCAGCATGATTATTGTGATAGACGTGCAATATGCCAATATAACAATGTTTAAACATTCATAATTGAACGTAATCAGTTTCAGGCTGCTCGTCCTCCCCATGCGCTGCTCCTTGAATTAAGTCTGCACATTTGTTTGGCTCTGCTTTCTGTGTAGTCAGAGAAGCCCAAGTGACTACGTTTGTGCCCCTAAAAGAAATATCCTAGAGACCAGTTTAACACAAAAGAGCACAGTTACTGATTAGGAGAAACGCTTGACCTGCCTGTGCTTTTACCAGCTTTAATAACGTTAAATGTTTTTAAGTCGTAGGTGAAGTTGTTTTTTCTTTTGTTTGTTTTTTTTTTTCCTTCATACAGTTTATTAGAGTGAAGAAAAAGCATTAGGTTTAAATTAGGGGTCCAATGATTTATTGGCAGCAACATGATACGGTGGCATGTCCTCACGATCCATTTTGGATACGATGCATTTTAAAAGTACAATTGCTGAAACTTAATCACGACACTGTTTGTGTGATCCGTGCAGACTCGTAAAAGCACACGATGAAACAAAAGCTGTACATTAGAATAACTAAGTTAAACATGACTTGAGGGGAGGTGTGTCTGAAGCATGCTTGTTCCGGTGTTGGTTAGATGGCTTTCTGAACCCTGCGCTCTCTGCTACTGAGTCTCCCAGACACCAGGGATGATTTCTTAAGCCTGTGATGAAAGACTGGCTGATTACTGTTCATGTGTCTGCACATATATGTGAGCCTGGTAGAAGGGTTGAGACAGTGAACTATACCATGTATTGATTCCACCAGGATGAGCCCGTCGTCAATTGTCATGAAAATAAATTGTTTTCCGTCTGTTTTGTCATGCTTTATGAAATTTAACAAAGCCCAAGCTGTGTTATGAGCAGCACAGTAAAACATCTTCAGCTGATGCATTGTTGCTTCCCTTGTCCATGCTGCCACACTGATAGGTGAACCCAAGCTATTTTCTTCTCTGTTCTGGTATCAAGGTGGTGGAATGATCTTTTCCTAGATGTCTGGACAAATGAGTCTCTGGCTGTCTTCATATGACATTTAAAGACCTGCCTCTTACTGAAGTACTTAAACTAGCAGGGTTTTTTGTCTTGCTGTATCGGAGTTTTAGACAGATTGTATCCTCAGTCTGTGACCCTAGTGGACGAGTATCGATGCATTCATTGCTGGAGGCTTCACGTAACTTCTGTAAGTCACGCCGGATAAGCTCGTGTGTAAGCTCGTAAATGTTATTCAGGGCAACAATGCTGGACAAAAATTCAAAAATCTTCAGTGCAGAACATGTACACGTACTTTATATTATAGCCATGGATTCTTTCCTGCTCTAATGTGTAAGGTGTCCATGACGTGTGTGTTTCTACAAACGTGTAGGGATGATGGTATGGTCTCACAAGCCTGTAACCGCATGTTTGTGGTGTAAGCTCCAGTGTACTGTACTCATATTTGGCAGGTTCTGCACACTGTAATGTGTTTTCACTCCAGTGTTGTAATTTACTGTGTGAAGCTGAAGTACACCAGTCCTTTGATTTGGGGGAATTTTCCAGTTCCAGCTTACTGCTGACCTAAAGCCTTTTTTCCCCCCAAACTAATGCACTATTATGCTAACATATCAGCTTGGGGGAAAAACACCTCTTAGAATGTTGCCTGTAGCTTAGACAATATGAAGAAGAAGAATATGATACAAGAGGTAGATTATGGGTGTATTGGAACCTGCTTTGCCTTTTGTACAAGTGAAAGGGCTAAGACTCTGGGTTGCTGATCAGTAGGTTGATGGTTTAAGCCCCAGTACTGCCAAGCTGCCACCGTTGGGCTCTTGAACAAGGCTTTTAATCCTCTCTACTTAGGGGACACTGCATCATGGTTGACCCTGTGCTCTGACTCCAGTTTCCTAACAAGCTGAGAGCACCTTGCACCCTCTGCTAGACCAATCTCTCAGGGTAAGAGGCAGGTACACATCATGCCTCTCTTCAGTTCTGGCACCGAGGTGTCGGAATGAATGAACTGCTAAAGTCACTGGCTATTGGGGCTGAAACGATTAACATGAAGTCTATCTTGCTGAAGTTATCAGCTGTTCACTGATGGAGGTTTGAGTTGAAGAACTGTTTGTTTGTGGCCTTAGGAAGCCATAACCTGGTTTCTAAGTGGTACCATCCACAGCAGTGTTGTTTTTGGGTTGCGGTGTTTCCGTGATTCCGCTACCTTGATTCCACATTGTTGGGATTTAGTTCTTTGGCGCAATGCTCTTTGCTTAATCAAAGAATGTTTTCTTCATAAGCTCTTGTTCTCATGATCTCGTTTTCTTCAACACATTTTTTGTGAAGTATGCTGATTAATCAGCCGAACTATTTTGGACACATCATAAACCAAATGGAATTGACAAGGTCTTAACCTTTCCCATCTGGCGCACACATTCCTGACGATATCCGCATCCATTTTTATTGGACATTGTTGAATGATTTATTGTGTTGTGTTTATTAAGCAACAGTGCTGTGCAAATATTAAACTGATAGTCTGATGAGCGAGGCGAGCTCTTGTGCTCTTGCCATGCTTCTCAGATGTACCGAGCTGGAAGCTTTCTCGAGGCTTGTGATAAGGTGCCTCGTGTGTTTACTTGTATATGGCGGAAAGCGCTAGCTGGGGTGCTGGTAGGAGGGGAGAAACTCGGTTTGCTCTGTACCCATCTGTAACCTGACGCGGTCAGCGTTCGACGCTGCTTTTCTGCGTATCAATGAGCCGCTTTGTTTCCACAGACTTGTGTTTTCACAGGAAATCGTACAGGATGGAAGTTTGCGGCCTCTCAGCCTCGTGTGAGAGCCCTTGGTAGGTGGTAGTCGTGCTGGTTTGCTTTTTCGTTTCTCACACCAAAACACGTTTATCACAGTCGAGGATTAAGCTGTGGCAGTTTTAATTAAGCTACCCAGTTGCTCGTCTGCTCCTCATTAACGAGCGGCTTTGAAGTTTACTTTTATTCAATCCGAATATATTGGTTTCAAAGGGCATTATTTGGTGTCTGGTGTTTCACGAGTCGAAAACGCAACCAGGAAATGTGGCCCGGCTCTCGTATTTATTTGTTCCTGTGCCGAATTGCTGTTTCTGTCTGTCGGGCCCAATCTGTAGTTCAGGCCCAACGCTGGTTAGCAGGTAGCAGGTTAGCGTTCATAACTGCAGAACCCGGCGGAAGAAGCTCCACCTCCACAGGGAGGCTGCTGTGGTCTGCTAGGGATGACTGACCGGGGAGGAGCTGCTATCACTCACACACACACACAAACACGTGCAGACGTGTGAAGTAGTAATCACAAGCCCACACCAAAACATGATGGTTGAGGGGAATGTCAAGGGCAGTTGAAAGCAAAGGTGCTCCCAGATTGATTTATTTTTTTTTTTTTAAATAAATGATCATTATGGGGGCTTGTTCTCCACCCGGCGCTGCCGCATGTGCTGGATGACAGTCTAATGGCACAGAAGCGGCGCGACAAGAGCACGCCTTTATAAACAGCCTTTGAAGCTCCCCTCAAATAAAATAAACCGGGGACCTCCTCTTTCTGTCTGGCTTGTTCAGAGACACACGGTTTGGTGTGCTGGTTCTGCAGAGGCTAGCCACATTTGGTGGGGGTGGTGGTGCGGAAACCTGGTTTCCAGTCCCCTCTACCTATTCATCTGCCTCAAGTCGCAGCAGCAGCATCGAGGCCATGTGGTCGGGTAGCGATACGGCCATTTGCAGAATTGATGTTTCTCATTTTCAGCTTTTATTCTATAATCTCCACTAGCATTGTGAAGCTGTTGACTTTCGTTCATGGTTCAGATAAAGGGTTTGGCTGCCTTTCCACTATTATCTCCTGTTTCTCACTTTCTTATTACTCTGTCCTGTGTAATACCCTCAACAGAAATCATGAGTGTTGTACACTTCTTAAACTGATTACAACTGCAAGAACATGTAGTAACCTTTAAAAAACCCTTCTCACCACAACTTTTTTTTTTTCTCCCCCTTTTCCAGGGACGGGCGTATGCTGTTTGACTATCTGGCTGAGAAACATAGTGTAAGTAACTCCACCGTCTCCTCTGCTGCTCTGAGCAGTTCTCATGACTCCTGCATGAACTCTGCCTTGTTTCAGGGGGCCAGTGGGAGGGGCGGCGTGGAGACGTTAAACGACTTCCCAAAACCTTAACTCATTTTCAGAGCTTTTTATGGCTTGCAGAATTTTCTGCGGACATTTACATTCTGTGGCGAATTGTTAAGAATAAGCCGAACAGCTCCGAGACCTGTGGGGCTGCCCGCAAAAATGCTTGGGGCTTCTATATTTGATGTGACGGCATTCCCCTCTCACCCCGGCATCCCACTGATCCGGGGTCTGTCCTCAGTTCACAGGCCCCGGTGCCTTTTTAGTGTGCTAACGCAGGGGTCATTCACATTAACAGCCCTTAAACAGCACCCCTAACGTGCTCTACCCACACGCCCTGCAGCTCTCCCAGCCTTCACACTGGCCTTCACTTCTGGAAGACTTCCTGTATTGGGAAACACAGTGGCGTGTGTGGTCTCCATTGTCAAATATCCACATTTTGGGATTCTCCCAAACAAGCTATTGAGGGTTCGAGAGTTCAGTCCCGTCTTCACCACTTTCTGAACTTCGGGAGGGATTTTGAACATATTTAAATTAAATGACGTCATTAACTGCAGCAGTTCTGAAATTTGTCATGGATGTCTTTTTTTTTTTTTTTTTTTTTTTTTAAATAAAATATATTAAAATTTTATTTGCAGTTACAAAAGTTGTTTTTGTATAAAATTTAAATTAAGGCAAATTTCCGGAACGAATTTG
>JAOTRN010000046.1:13423660-13435142 GCA_028566695.1 Bagroides melapterus | reverse complement strand
TTTGTACCTGCCCCTGCGACCACAACCGATTGCTGACAGTGAAATTTCTTTCTTAATGGATGTATTGTAGCTAAAATCAAATAAAAGCAGACTGGTTAACTTGAAGAAATTGTTAATAAATCAAATAAGAAATCAAAAGACAACAATGAAGACTAACTCTTATATAATGACTGTGATTTTAATCTTAACAAGGTGCTCTGTGTCTCAGCCATTTAGTAGAATACTATCTCTGAAGCAGGAGTCCATTATGCTAATGTGTAGTGAGTATACTGTGTGTGTAAACTTACTATGTTTAAAGAGCAATCTGCTGTGGGTTACACCTAATGAACATCTCACAGATATCATCTCAGAACACCAACACATCCAGAGGCAGAGATCCGTTTTTAACGAGATATGAAGGACAAAATTCCAAAGTCCAGATCACCGCAGAGACGCTACATAAATAAACTCTAAGGTCTAATCTTGAACCTAGTGTTAAATCTCTTTATCTATAGGCTGGTACATATTAAACTCCTTAGTACATCACACATCCATCTATACACTACCCCACTTCCTCTACTACTCTTTTCATCAGAAAACCACTACTGTAAACTTTGTGGCAGCTTAAAGCCAATGGATCATTCTGTATTTTCGTGTGTGTGTGTGTGTGTGTGTGTGTGTGTGTGTGTGTGTGTGTGTGTGTGGTGGGAGCTGTAGTGAGGCAACTAAGTCAAAAGACTCCTTTAATCTGACAGCATGCAGTTTCATTAGCTCAATTCAGTTCTATTATTATGGCAGGCATCAAAGCTTTAACTAGCAAAACCACAAACAGGAAGTGAGCAACCGTATTCTGTGTGTGTGTGTGTGTGTGTGTGTGTTTATATGCTGCCTCTCATGCCATCAGGCTGTCACACACTTCACCCTCTATGTAAATGACACATTCATTCCAAAGCAGATGGCAAAGATGGAAGTTCTGACGTTGTTGGTTAAACAACGTTGCCAGAACATTAAATGCTGTAATAATTTGCTGTTCGCAATAGCCATATAATGAAATATCGGTTGCCCTCTGGTACGCAGGAAATTAGGAATCATTAGTGCTCTCATTGAATGTGACATTTTGGCATGAAGCACTGCTGTGTGCATGTAGCCTGTGCTCTCCAACATTTCAGGCCAGCAAAGTCCAGTGCAGCTTACACGTTTACCATATGTCAGCTATCAAGACCCAACACGCACCAGATTAGTGAGGGAAATAATATGGACAAATATTCTCATAATGGGTGATCGTATCCAGAGTTTGTTCCATTTAAGCAAATTGGTCACATTTAGGAATAAAAGTTGCTAAGTTACATTTATTACTCATATAAATACAACCACCAATGAATGGTATTTATGTGTGACCCGCTCTACTTTATTCAATACAGGGAATTAATAGGAAATGATTCAATGCGTAAAGGGAAAATGAGTTCGACGGTACAGCTTTAAGTGATTGCTTCAGTCAACTTATAATTTAGAGTAATAAAAGATGCTGAGAGTAACAAAATCAAACTTTTTGCTCAGTTGTACAAAATTAAACAGCACAGAGCTGCAGATCATTTCACAACCAGATTATACAACTCTTAATGATCTATTTCAGTGAGAATAAAACCATAGTTAGGCTCTATGGTCTTTATGGTCTTTTTGGTTTCATAAAGGCAGGTGCACCACTGAATAAAGTATCCGTATAAACTCCCACTGGATAACGATTATTGGACTGTACTGGCATGAGGTTTCAGAAGAGAAATTGGCAGCTGCTCTTTGTCATTTTGGACTTTTGCTCTTTTCAGTATTACTCTTAACATCTTTTCCTTTGCTATGGAGAATTTCCCTGCTAGTGACCACCATCGTGGCTAACATCTCAGCCATTCAGTGCAGCCTGTTTTATTTCAGTCTGACAACCACACAAGGCCTTTCTCCTTCCCCAGAGGCCTCGAGGTCTCGTAATCACATGAGAGGTCAAAGCCCTAAGTCGACCACACCATCACCACCCATCTCTGGACTCCAGCTCAGGCCCGGCCCACAGAATCGGTAACACATGGTCTTTATAAATGGATCCGAATACTGTATGCTCAAAACACATTAGCGGGAACTCGGAATTCCCTTTATGGACAGACAGTGCTGTGTGGGCACAACAGTCACTTTTGGCAAACCGATCGAGCCAGCTGCTAGAAAGAAAATGAAAAACACTTTTTCATTTGCTCTTTTTTCCCCATTTTTTGGCACTGCTTTCCCATTTATTGGACTTTATATGGGTCTAGTAGCTGCATTAACAAAAGGTTTCAAGGAAAGATTAATCAAAACCAGCCCTTATTAAACTACGCTGAGAGAATTCCTCTTGAATGTAATATAACCAGTGAGGACCCCAAAGAGCGACATATATTCCATACTTGACCCAAATGGCCCAAAGGAGGAAAAGGGACATATTTTTGCTGTGGGAAGAAGGGAGCTGGTTAAGAGTCTTGGGGGAGAGATGTTAGTACACTTCTGTGCAAGGCATGCAACACTGCTCTTTAGGGAGGGAAATAGGTGTATGTGGAAAGAGGTGTAGTGAAACTGTCATACTTCAGGAATGTTTACCTCCACTGCACCTCCGGTGTGGCAGCCCAACCCGTCTAATCCATCCATCCTCTCATTTATTGCTGCTTAGGATACTTTTGATTCTTATTGCTCGCTTTGTTTCTTTATGATGACGATGATGATGATGATGATGATAATTATTGAATAAAATTATGACAGTTATAACCAACACCCCAAATATTTTTTCTTCATTTCTCAGGGATTCCATTTTCCCCATATACAAATCTGTGCCATGAATTTAAGCCCACTGGAATTTGCCATCTGAAATGCCAACAAATGCCATCAACAAATAAAAAAGCTTCAGTCCTGCAGTGCAAGCCTACACCACTATTTTGCTCAAATTTTCCCATTGTTTTTACCTAATTTATGTTTCCTTTTTGTTCCTGTTGTTGTTTTAAAGCTACATTAGGCTACATTGCCTCCAGCACCTATAGTTTCCTTAAGCTCTTATAGCGGAGACTTTCAAAACAGTAACATGCATGTGCTGGCTGAACAGCCAGAGATTACATGGTACATATGTGCATAATGTGTATAATGTATATAATGTGTGTGAGTGTGTGTGTATAGACTGGTTTTATGTGCATGCGAGAGCAGTGTAGATGAAACAGTTACTTATCTTGCTGTAGCCCATTCCATGTGTAGTGTTTGTGAGGATCATTGGAATTTCAGTGAGGTAATTTGGAGGCCAATTTTCTCCAACTGCTTGCTGCCCATAGCTTCAGTGGCCTCATTACAAATCCTTTCCTCTCATCAGCGTGTGTAAAGGCAATGACAGGCAGTGTTTGGGGGTGAATAAAGACCTGCAGAGTGTATACCTGCTATCACAGGCCTCTAGATTAGTGGCTGTAGTTGTGTGTCAGCCTCTAATTCTAAACCTTTTACTACAGTGTGTCTTTACCCTGTGTTTACAGAGCATGTTTAGGCTTTGAGTGTGCCCCTGTGCATATGTGTGAGTCTGTGTACGTGTCTGTCTGCAAGACATCTGTATTTTTCAATATTTATGGTATAAATGGGTCTTGGGGAGTAAATAACACTCGCTAACATCTCTTAGAGCTCATTAAGACAGACTAACTGTTCCCACTGACTCCTGGGAGAGACGTTTAGATATTTATGATGTGCAGATTTTCAAGGGAAAAGGAGGAAAAAGAGATTAGCCTCTACATTAAACATGTCTGGGGTAGTAGTCATTAAGCAGTGGGATAGAGTAACTGCTGAAGAGCTGAACTGTGGAAGAGCTGAAGCAGAGCTCAGCAGGGGGGGCTGCTGTTGTGTTTCTTTAATCAGATGCATAACCGTAGCTGCCTTCAGGAAGAGATCCACAGAGCACGGTGTGCGTTAATCAAACCAGTGAATGTGAAGCATCCTGTAGAGCTTCTCTGACTCCCAGTCTGTGCTGAGCTTTAAAACTCTACCATCAACGTTTTCACAGACTGTATACTTTCAAGGGAAGCACTGAATGCCCCATCAGCAGCAGTGTTGTAATTACGAGCTGATTTCATTGTGTGAGATAAAGTGAACCACATGGTAGTGGATGGGAGACAGGCAAGCAGAAAGCTGGCCACTCATTGCCATCTCCCTGTGTGGTTTTAAGCTGTGGTGCTGGGCTGTGGGTGTACAGTGGGCATGAGCCTGGGCGTGAGGCCTGGCACCCAGCCATCCACCCAGCTCCCCTGTGCTGCTTAAAGAGAATGCTTTCTCTGGAGACTCCGCCATTCGAGGCTCTTGTGTCTATGAGTGCGGCTACAAGGCACCAGTCTCTGCAGGGGGAGTTTAAGCTCCAATCAAAATAAGATTATAAACACTACGGATTTAAAGAGGGAAGTGCCCACACACAGGCACACAGACAACAATATGCAGGCATACAGTATGTCATGCTCAAAGCAGCAAAACAGCAAGAATAGCATTCTTTCAATCAAAGTGGTGGAACAGGGCAGAACATTAATCTATTTCATAACTAACTTGGCACCTATCAGCTTATTTAACCCCTTAAACTCCCAAAGCCCATAAGCAGGTGTATAGTCCTTATAACATTTCTACAAAGCTATCAGAAATTGGTATCACACTGTATTTAACAAGTACCCCTAGGTTTGAATGGAACATTTAAAAAAATATAGCATTGCTGTAATGTTCTCTAATCCTCAGAGGTGATAATAGCTTCACAGTAATTCGGAATAAAATCAAGAAAGAATTTTCATCAAACAGTCTTTCCAGGAAAACAGAAACTTATGAAAACAAATTAAAATCTTGCAAAATGACTGTAGGGATAATTGAAAACATTATTGTATATTACAATGAAATGGGCTTATGATATGTTAATGTCATTAATCAATGTTCAATGTTAATTAATGTTCAGTCGGAGATTCTTAATGTTTGAATGTTCTTTATAAAAATAACAATAACCTTTATTCAATCACTCAGTGACCACTTAATCCTGCAGTAGATCTGGAGTCTATCCTCTGAAAGCCAGTCACAAGGTGAGAATACACCCGAAAGGTCACACCTGTCGTTTAGAAACACTGGACATTTTCATTCTCCAGGCTTATTATAGGAAGTTGATGGTGTGCACGTCACTTTATCTTCTCTACACATTGAGAACACCTCTAGAAAACAGATCATGTTAGCTACAATGAAAGCTGCATGTATTTCAACTGCTTTAAACCTCATTTCATAAAGTAATGAGGCACGAATTACGCTGTCATGGGTTTATGATCTATTAAGCTGCTTGCAAATTACTCAGAAAATATGCAATTGAAAAATATGTATTGAACATGAGTAGAAACAAAATATCTTTTAATTCATCTTCAGTAAGCTATTTACTTTATTCTTGTCAGAGTGACGGTGGTTCCAGGGCCCATGTGGTATGTCCCATAGCCCACATATCACATCTTTCTTCACATATCCCAACTTTAGAGGTAATATTCAGTCAAACTGGAGATCACTGATGCTTGTTATATACAATTTTAGACTACCCGCTCTGTTAATCTGAGAATCCTTGTAAAACACATGAATCCTAGTATTCACCTAAACTAAAGGAAGTCCTCCTTGCCGGATGCTGATCCCTGTCTGAGACCTGGGGAAACCTCATTTCATGAGTCACACCATACTGCCTCAATTTGTTCTCCTTGCCTGCACTCTCTGCCATGGTGCTGAATAAAACGACATTGTGACACGACATGGGATCTCTGCCAAGGCATCTGTAACACGGGGGGATCAATGGGAGCTTGTTGTAATTAGTCTAATAAATGTTTTACCATGGATGTATTGGAAACAAAGCGGGTCTTATTGCAACGAGCATGACTTTTATTGTGAGACCTTGTAAGCGCATGATGCCTTCTCCTCCAAGTCAAAGGGCTCGCTCTTAGTGTGGTAATGAAGCTATTTAAAAGGAGCTCAAGCACTAACAGCACAAGTTCTCTGCTACCAAGAGAGCAAATGTGGAACTGCTTTTCCTGTTTTATAATCTAAGGATGTTATAAAAATTTGTATGAGGATTTTGGGTTCGTTCAGAGCCTGTTTTATGGCTGCATAACTTCTAATTATAGATGCAAATGAAGAGCAGGTTAGATACCGTAATATTAAAAATATGCCTTAATAATGTGTGAAACTTAAAGAGCCAGCGTTGCTCATGCAAAGAAAATTTCACTTTTTTACCTCTCTTTAGTGGCAACATGAGCTGGAAGAGAAGGTGGCGTGACTTGGATTTGATGTGGCATAGAAACGTCTGGCTCATTACTTAGTAGAATTGGTATGGCCTCTGCCACTGACTAGAATCTCTACAGACCTGCTTGGCCCTTTTTAATGGCTCAGGGCTGCCGTTTCACGTTCCACCAACCTCAACCATAGATGTGGTTACTCAAAGGAGAGCTGAGGGAATAAGAGGGGCACTGAGGGGGTCAGGAATTTAGCCACTATTGGTTGTTGGCAAACCAAATTGCTACCACATGAATGGCTCTCGTTCAATATCGGACATCAATGCCAACTTTCGGATGATTCGGATTGCGGAACACATTGGGCAAGTTGCCTGGTGTGTTGATATTCCAAACATGAAATAGTCCACTTGGACACATTATGGTCACCATGTGTATGTATCCGATCTTCTACTGAAGATTATGTTGCTCTGTAATTTGCATTGACTGTGTCCTGTGCTGGTTAATTAATCCTAACGACCAAACCAGAAGCAAATGCAGATCTCTTGCTGGTGATTTTGAAGGAAGCACTTATATTTGGCTGTCTCATGTGGCACGCCGAGGTGGTTGTTAGGGAAGTAAACTGTGAACCATGGCCTCGTAGGTTACAGACTGTCAAAGCTGTAAAAATGTTTGTGAAGTGAAAATCCCTTCAAAGTGCTTCTCGTCACCTCAGAAATGGCCTTCACTTAAATCGTAATGAGAGAGCAATGCAAATCGGACATGCTTTATTCATCAAAGGCACAGAGCTGGACAAGTTAAAAATATTTCTGGCCTCTGTGTATTCTATATATTTCATATTTTCAAGCAAAATGGATCAACTCTACACAATTTTATGTTAACTGGCCATTTTCATTTGCCAGACATATTATAAGAAGTCGATGATGTGTGCATTATTTTATCATCTCCACTCACGGATGAGTCCTCTAGAAAGCGATGAAAACGAGCCACTTTGCAAGCTGCATGTGTTTCAACTGCTTTACACTCCATTTCATAACGTAATGTGGCAAGTATTACACTGTAAATGGCTAATGATATATTTTCTCAGCTGAAAAAGACCTTTGCATTATGGGCTCAGCAGAAGTGTCAGGTCTCAGTAAATGAATGTGTGCTGCTGAGTGAAAAGTGAGCCTATGGCCCGAGTCACACTGGCTCGTGACCCGCAAGGAACGCACAAGCTACCGCATGAGGGTTTGAAGTGCTCTGCCAGGAGGACATTCACAAAACCCAGACTTCACCCTCCTGACAGTTCGGAAATATCCACTGTAATGCAGGGGAAACATCGGTCTGGCCAGACTTTTCATTTTCTGTGTGTGGAAACCCAACAACCCATAGCCAATTTGATATGGAGCGACATCTGTCACCTCAAACAGTGTGGACTGAACGAAAGAATAAGCAGAGATGAACATTTTTGCCAGGTTATCCATAACTACTTCTGAGCATTTTTATCTAAACAGACGTATTTCAAGCTACACGTCCCTTTTTTCCCGCTTTTTGAAACTTCTTAGCTTGAGGCTCAGGAGGTTCCCAACTTCAAATGCCATCAACATCTGTCAGATACAAATCTAATGCACTTATGCTGATTATGTTGCCTTTGAAACTTTTCAGATATCTTCAGTCGTTGCAGGATGCTGGTTTCTAAGCAGTCCACATGCAAGGGTCATGGGAAACACATGGACCTTGATGTGTGGTGTCTAAGGAAATTGAGATGGTACACATTATCAGTTTGGGTACTGCAGATACATTTGATTACTTAAGATTAAAAAAAGTATCCTAATATGAAATATCACTTATCAAAAACAAATTATTCCATTTAGAAGAAATGAAAAGAATGATTTTTTTTAAAACACTTCTGCTCTTCTTACTCCAAACACTTTATGTATTATTGTAAGCTCAACCCAATACGTATACAATATAGAAGAGCAACAATTTTTTAAGCCCTACTGAAAATATCTTCTTTTAACAGACTGATGTTAATGGGAATTACTAATCGTTTGCTAATGGCTAATAAAGAACAACCCAAAAAGTCTGCGAACTTCAGTCATTTCAATGACTTCATCTCTTTTATTCATTCACATGGTAGTGAATAGATGAACTTTGTGTGTACTAGGTCTCTAACATCTATATGTACAAGAGGCGACCACATTACACTTTTATGATTTTGATAATAATAGCGCCTTATCAAAACCAGATGTATGTAGTAATATTCAGCAGCTGCACAACCCAGCCCCCAGGCCCTTTTCTTAAGCTTGAAAAAAAGGAAAGGAAAACTTCCACATGCTAACATTTACACAGTGATTTCTTTTAATTGCACTCTACTTTTTAATTTGCCTTGGACTAATGCTTTTAAAAGCGGGCAGGAGGTATTTTATTGAAGTCTTGCCTAACGCTGGACTAAGTTTCCTTGATTGCTGTTGCCCCTCTATCTGGCTCATGTCTGACAGCCGATGTTTCTCGTTTCACCTCCAAAGTCAAACATGCCACACAGCATTTTAGCTGTGGCTGAGGAAGGGACGCATTAAATAAGCAAGCTTCGTTTACCTCTTGCCTTCAAAGCATCACTGCGAATAACATTCCAAGCATCGGCTCTGCGTGAATCATGTTTGAGTTTCCAGTTTCAGCCTGGACTAAGACTACTTGTGCTATAACGGATGTATGTGGTGGCAAACAAAACGTGAATGTTGATCTTAACATGAAGGAACAAAGAGCTGTACATGCCAGTCAAAAGGCCATTTAGCCTTTTTTCACACTTTCCAAGAAATGTTGGAGTATGGATGACCCTGAACATGCTGCAGTGGTGTGTAAGTGATATTTGTAGAGGAAGGAGGTAGTGCTGGGTGTATTCAAATAGCCTGACCTGTCACACAACCTTCACTCAAGCTTGTCTGAGAGGAATCTGGACTAACACTTTGCAGAAGGTGTCAAGCATCTCCATAAACCCGTGTGGTGTCGAAATTTTTGCAGAAGAACATCACTGAGGAATACCCGAATAAATAAAAACAAACTTTGTATGAGGATGAGAAGTGTGCACTCCTGCTCGTTTTAATTTAAAAGTTTAATTGCTGTGCTTGAGCAGCTTTAAACGCTGTCACAAATATGAATTCACAAGACATCGGTTTATTTAAATGATAAATAAATGAAATAATACAAATATGATGTGAAAGGTAATTCCGTGCACTCCTTCACCTGTAACACAATACATTTTCTGTCTCTCAACTTAACCCACACTCGCACTGATGAGAAAAGCAACAGCATAAATATTCCGAGTGTGTTTACGGTTATGAGCTTCCGTCGATTGTTTTCCTAAGAAATGCCTTCTGCACTCTGGGAAGAGACGGCCCTGGCAGAACAGCTGTGGCTGTAAAGCAACTCTGAAGGATGACAGCCTGACCGTGGCATCATCCACAGTCATCCTCCAAACAAAAACAAGGGCAGGGAATCATGCCAACACGATAGAATCCAAAAATAAATGCTCCTCTAAAGAGTTATGGCAGTTCGACCCAGGAGTGCTACTGTATCTCATCCTCCATGCTGCACAGACGTGTACTTTATGGCCTTGATTTCCCATGTGAAGAAGTAAAGAATCCAGCTAGCAGATGGGCTTTCTGAGGAGGGAATACTTCATTTAACAATGTGTGCATGTGAGAGTGTACAAGAACATGTGTGTGTCGTGGCTCAATGAATTATTACTTCACATAAAGAATGGGAAGGACAGGATTCCGATCTGGATAACCAGGAGTCTTGGATTAGATACACAATTACCTCATGTGGGTTATATCTCTACTGGCTGGAGAGGGGAAATGGTGTGTTTGGAAATCAAATATACTTTTCAGTCACTGTGCTGTGTGTCATTGTGGCGTTTTACTTTCTCAGACGAACCTTAGTCAACTCTGAGGCTCTCTGCTCTAAGAGACAATATACAAGAGTTTCTGCTGATGATACTAATATATAATAAATAGCATCAACTTTGGGTGTCACTGGTGACACATTCTGTCCCACTATAGACACTACAGGTGTATTTATTTGTATTCACATTCCTTATTCAAAATGTAGAAGTGTTTCACCAGCTCCACTATCAACAGGCATTCAGATGACATGCGTAATTTATTAAAACCATTAACTAAAATGAAAATGAAATGTCAAGACCATGTCTCTAACAACAAGTCAAGAACAATCCTTATAATACTAATGCTGGACATGAAGATCACATGTTAATTATGAAAATTAATGTACGTTTTTGAGAATGAATATATCCCTTAAGGTTGAAGAGTCTGTGTAGTGCAAAAAATAAATAAATAAGTAAATAAATGACATCCCATTTATTTTTGAATCAAAGAAATACACCTCTATTTTACTACTTATTTACAAAATAAATAGGATTTCTTGACCTTCTCCGGCTCCAGACTTGATTTAAAGAAGGTAATGTAGGACATCTGGTAGATTTATAACAGATACGTCTAAAAGATTCGTCAAAAGAATTGCCAAGCATTCTGTCAGAGTTAGACCAGATATGTCAGGAGGAATATGCATGAGCTACAGGAGTGAGATATAAGACTGAGAGAGTTGATCCAGAACAGAAGTTTGGAATTAGAAAAGCACATTTTTTACAATAATTATGTCATTCAGAGCAGAGACAATAATGAACAGACAATGCATTCTAAACAGATATAAATAAAGATGAATTTTAAATTATTATTGCTATTACCTGTATCTCTCTCTCTTTTTTTTTTTTTAGAATGCTTGGCAAGAAGCTTTTCACATTGCATTTGGATTGGATCAATGACTGCATTCGGACAGGGATCCTGGAAAAAATGTTATGATGAAAAAAATGTTCAGTTCAGTTCAAAGTTCATTGTTACTTGAACACACACACACACACACACACACATACATATATATATATATATATATAAAATAATGAATGGTTTAAAGTACAGTATATGTTCATATCTGTGTGAGCAGTAAGTGGACCATCAGTTCAGGCTGCTGTGTATCAAAGCTCATAGTATTATGCCATAACGTTTAACAGGTTCGAGTCCAGTTAAGAAAGACTGCTATCTCCATCTTGTGGTAAAAGTTATAAGTGCAATTTCAGATTTCTACTAATAAATAGATCGAAACACGAACTTTTTAGAAAACACATTTTAAGACATCACGCTATCAGTTGAAAAATTTAGCCACAGGGGCTGCAAGCCAATGACTTC
>JAOTRN010000046.1:13350687-13367935 GCA_028566695.1 Bagroides melapterus | reverse complement strand
CTGTGAACAAAAACTAATATCGATTTCTTTTTGTCTTTTGCAGGTAAGATGATGTTCTTTCTTATTGTTTCATTGTGACTCTAAAAGGTGAGCAGTCCTCTCATTCAACCTCACAAAAACATGCGAAGCTAATCTTCATAAACACTACAAAGACACTTCTCCCATCACTAGCGCTCATAAGAGCTCACGCCTACTGCATGTCTTATTAGTCTGTTATTAATGGTCTGTCTCTGAAATCCTGTTTTCATGTGTTTTCCCACAGTGTCTGCTGTGTACATGGTTGCATTTTTTATTTATTTATATTTGAAACAAGGACAGAGGCATTTGCAGATGTTTTAGGACTCTCTGATCTGCTAGCCAGACTATTCACAATAAAGTGAGAATAGAATAGGAGCTTTACTGAAGGCATGGTTAGTCATCTGGAACAAATTCTCTCAGAGCGAAACATCTGAACAGAACATTCTAGAAAGAGATTACTGCTCTAACGCTAACTTTGGACGTGTACATACACGATAAAAGTGTAAATCATGTTGACAGAACCCCCGGAGGAAAGAATCGAAATCGTTCTTGACTTGTTCTTCTCTGGAATATACTGGATTGCAACGTCATGTTTTTTTTTTTTGTCTGGTGTATGGTGGCCATAATTATTACAGACTCAGTTGCCAAACTACTAGAGGTTATTAGTTTTGGCTTGCTTTCAGATACGTGTTCTTTTAATCATTTTATCCACCGCTGCTCCCTTTTTGTTTTTTTTTTTAGAGAATCGCATGTGTTGGATTGTGTGTCACAGTCACTGGCACTACAAGGATTGGGTTTTTCATTTAAAATTTGCAGACACTGAAGTGTCTCAGTGATAAACCACACACGAATTAACCCTTTAGTAATATGTAGTATCGTCCATTAAGTGCATGGAAAAATATTCCGTATGATGCAGTTTAAAAAAAGAAATCATACAATAGAAAGGCCGAATTATACGCTGTACATGACGATACTGTAAATTCTACAGTATGTTCATTAATGATGAAATTGATGCTTGGTTTCCTCAACACACCTTGTGCTATACTGTATGATAAGTCCAGTTCGAACACTCTAGCCATATCGTTGTATATTTGTTCATGAAAGTAACACTAGGGTGGAGTGTGCTATATTTCTCTGAGGATAACAGAACAAGCTGTGTTTAGCAAATAAAAAGAGAGATTTAGTGGAATTTTGGAAATGCTGGGCTGGGTAGAAATATTCTGTGGTATGAACTGATCATCGTTTGATATGATGGGTGAGGTTTTGGCATGATTCAGTTTGGAGGTTTTGTTTCTGCCCTGCATGCAAATCTCTGTAATCTCAGAGGATTTCAATGCAAATAACCTGCAATAACAACGTCCCTCGTTAGCATTTTATATATTTATGCTAGAATGCTGTCTGATTAAATGCTATAGAGATCAAATATATTTATATATCAAACTATTTTCTTGGATTATTAAATGAAAAGGATAACATTTGATTCTAATTGTGTAAGGGTGTGTCAGTTCCGACAAAGCTATGGATGTGCCTGGGGATAAAATGTCCACTGTTTATCCAATGCTTATGGAAATCATATTGACAGTGTAACTGCTCCTGGGAGTGCTTTATCCTGTAAAACACCACACCTGCAACTACTGTTGAGAATATTGTTCCTGAACACATTTACCAGATGGGTGTGTCTCGTTTAATATGAGGCAGAAATTCTACAGAAGTACAGCAGGGACTGGCAAATCAGAGCTGGGCTCTTATCACAGTGAAGATTTCACATTAGTTAACCTTAAACCAGATAAACTATACAACAATGGGGTCCTGATTTAATCAGGTTAATTATTCTGTTGCAGAAATATTGGCACCTTTCATCGTGTCCTCATTATCGTCGAGGACAACAACCCCCTAACTTGTGGGACTGTATATTCCTTTAATTAATCCAGTGTCACCCGAATGAGGATGAGGTTCCCTTTTAAGTCTGGTTCCTCTCAAGGTTTCTTCCTCTTCCATCCAAGGGAGTTTTTCCTTGCCGCTGTCGCCAGAGTCACCTCAGGCTTGCTCAATGTGGATAAATACAAACACACTGCTGTATATAAATAGCAGTTAATCTTGATTTACTAATTTTGTACAATTTCCTAGTATTTTGTTACAACTGTTTTTTTTATGCTTATGTTTTGTAAAGCTGCTTTGAGACAATGTCCATTGTTAAAAGTGCTATACACATAGAATTGAATTGAAATTATTGGTCCCTTAAAGAAATAAATATATTTTTTCCATTTATCTATAAACTGATACATTTAAAAAAACTTTTATTTATGGTATGGTATCATTGTTATAGCCTTCTTGGCTACTGAGCTGTAGGAATACAAGCCTCATAAAACTGATATTAATCATCTCAGGGCATGAGTAAGCTGCAAGCAATGTGTTGAGCAACACCAAATACACTACAGAGAGATGTTAAACCATGATAGGTGAGTCATCTTTGTGCTCAGGTCTTCATCAGTGAACATTTGAAGACTTTGTCAGGAAGAAATAAGTGTTAAATCTATAATGAGCTCAGAAATGACCCTGACCTAGTCAGGAGCTGTGAACTAGAAACAGTTGTAGAAAGGAAATTATTTACATTTACATTATTTACTGTCCAGTGTCACCCAAATGAGGTCTGAGTCTGGTTCCTCTCAAGGTTTCTTCCTCATATCATCTCAGGGAGTATTTTCTTTGCCGTCATTTCCACAGGTTTGCTCATTAAGAGTAAACGTTAGAGATAAATAGTAAATTAATTTTAAACTTTAACATTGTTATCCTTTTTCTGTGCTTCTGTAAAGCTGCTTCGTGTCAACGACGATTGTTAAAAGCGCTATGGAAATAAATTGAAATCATGTCAATGATATTTAAAGTTGATTTGGATGGAAAGCAACTGATGGCAAAATATTTCACATTGAAACCCTTCAAACCTTAAAGAAGAATGAATTTAACTGAATCATTTGCTCCAGATTGGAGTTCTTTATGGACAAAGTTTTGTTATAAATCAACTTAGCCAGTTTATGTTTGCCTGTCTGACTGTGTGTGTGTGTGTGTGTGTGTGTGTGTGTGTGTGGCCTTGTGAGTATTTTCGGTGTGTTCAGAGAGGGTGAGGAATTTGCTAGTCAGCTATCAGAACGTCTAAAAATAACGATCCAAGGTTTGGACACAAATTTACAGCGTTAGTGTCAGTAAGCTATCATGTGTCAGTTTTGCTTTGCCGTTGTCAGGAGCAACGGCGCTGTTCCTCTTACCCCAGTCCAGTGCAGGCAAACGTATTTGCCCAACCAACGGCTTCTGACTCATGTTCCCATAGCAACCACAGGAGCTGCCTGAACACACCCTGTTGCGGCTCAACACTTTCTGACTCACCGGACAAACATTCAAAGTGCTTCATGGCATTTCTTAAACACCACTGCTGCTCTGTTCTTCATATCATTTATCCTCTTTAGTACCTTTCCATTTACAATGTAATGATTACTGTTGATGTGTTAGACAGATGTGAAATCTAAACCTTAGTCTGTGTTGATTCAGTAGTGTGTAAACACCTCTGGTGTGTGTCTCTGGGTGGCGCAAACGGCCCAATCCCATACCAGTTGCCTGGCATTCTCTTCAGCCATTTTCTGTCCTGTCGGCCATCCCACTCACTCATTTGTAAAGCAGTTTTGAGCTTGTAAAATGGAGGCAAAACATTACAAGCTTTGTCTAGTCTACAGTTCCTGGAACTAATTTTCCTTTAGCTTGGCTTATTTTATATTGAGCAACTCCAAATGACTATGAATACTCTACTGTTGCAATTAACTGGGAAGTTTAAGTGCAATGCTTAACACGAGCTTTCACGTAGAGCTGGGCAGTATGACAAAATAATATTCATACTGAGAGACATTACATCACAATATCCTTTTTTTGTTTTTTTGTTTTTTTCTGATTAAAATTTGTGATTAGATTGAAGTTGCTCAAGATTTGAATTTTTTTGAAATGGTTTCAACTGATGCATATGGTTTATTATCGAAAAGTATCATGTCATGATGTTATTCTCATGCAGCCTTCCCCGACTCCATCCTCAAACACGTGGCCACGTTTTAAACTCAAGACAGAGCGGAATGTACACAGATGTGCATGACATACCACATTTGAAACACATGGAGTGCAGATTTCTTCGCCATAGATAATTTGTTTGGTGACAACATCAACTTTCACCTCCTGAAAGGAAAGTGGTGCACTTCATTAAAGCAGGAGACTGTGACAGTAGTAAAGAACAGACTCATTGTGTGGTTTTTATAGTGTCTGTAACACTGAACGCTATGGTAACTGTTTCTCTACCACTATTGTATAACATATTTAATGACAATATACTGGACGAGATTATTATTTGATGCTAAGTTATACTCTTGGTGCACATTTTATATCTAGCTGATATCTGGGTTGCTAAGCGGGCCGTGGTCCTACTCTGAAATGCCTTCCTTTGTGCTTGTTTTCTCTCACGATTTTCTTAAATACTTTGTCTCAGTCACTGCTTTCTAAATTTGTTATTGTTATTGAACAAGGCAGTCAGTGTCTGTGAAACTGTGCTGCGGTGCTAGTAGATGTATGGACTTGAGTAGAATAGAAAGGGCAGGGGGTCTGGGCAGATTTATGGAGTCCATGCATTTATGTGTTTGTGGGAAGAGGAAGAAAAGAAGCTCTTGTGTGTGTTTTTTTTTTTCCTCAGTATCCCCTCCCGTTTTTATCAACCTGCCCCCGGTTCCTCTCCCATCAAACAGATTTTAGACAGGCTGGTAGGAACGGGTTGGGACCATCAGTACAGGCCTTGGTGGTGGTCTTGGAGTGGCTGAGAGTTTATCTAGGCACTTTGATCTACAGCACTATCTGAGTATGGGTGATATTCTAGGAGATCGTTTCTGGCGAAGCAGCAAAAAAGGTAGGAGCAGGATTTTCTGAATCATTTTAGCTTGGGGTGGGGGGTGGAGGTCAACACTGCAAACACACCTTACAAGTCAGATGAAATCCTCAAAGTTTGAACTAACGGGTTTATTTATTCTTGCAATTAAGCCATCTTAAACAATCAGGCAGCAGATCTTCAGATTTTCACAAGGTCCAAATTGATTGATTGAGAGATTTTTTTTTCTCTTTGCTCAGTTTAAGTGAGATGAGTGCCACATCTTTCCTGCTTTGTGCATTGGCCTTCATTCAGTGCAGCTTTTCTCCGAGGCTCCCTCAAGGGAGCCTGGAAAAGTTAGGATTGTTTCACATTCCCTCTAACCTCATATGAGATCGAACTTCTGGAGCTGTTTACTGCATACAAAGCAGTGTGTGTGTGTGTGTGAGAGAGAGTGTGTGTGTGTGTGTGTGTGTGTGTGTGTGTGTGTGTGTCTGTGTGTGTGTGCACGCACGTACTGCTGCTGTATGAACGCCATGTACCAGCAACCAGCACAAAGCTGAACTTCATTAGTAAGATTGGCTTAGCCAAGAACACATAAAACTTGTATGTGAAAAGACATTATTTTTCCACAGTAGAATAATAAAAGATAAGAGAATTGGGGTGTACGGGTTCTCTGTGCTTAGGTGTGGTTGCAGTTTTGGTAGAATAGGGACAAACAAAGAGGGGAAGTGAGAGAGTGACTGGATGAGTGTTGGTCTGAAACAGTAAGGAATGACTTTGTATTTCTTTCCATTCTGGAAAAAAAGAGAAGCTGATGTGACCCGTGACTCATGTTGTGGAGAACACAGCAGGGACTTGTGATTTTTACTTGATGCATTGCATCATTTTTTTTTTTTTTTACTATTTTTCCATATGTGCTGTAGCAGTAGAAGGCTCTAAGTGGCTGTTATTACTTCCTGTCTACTTCTGCTGGACAGAAACTTGCCCAGTGGTTTATGTGGTCCTTCATTCAAATGTTGAAATATTAAAAAATCTCATCACTTTCCTACATTTATGTTGCATCTTTAACTGTAAAATCCTGCTAGTCTGCTGGAGTTTTTGCAGAGTGTGCAGATGAAGCTCACAAGTAACTGCTCATACTGTATGTAAATGACCGTATAATGATGAAGCTCCTAGCACAGGATATGGTTAAAAACATAAGATACACAATTTAGGAGATGTTTTGCGTAGTTTAAGTTGCCGTTACGGTTTAAACACTCATTAAACGGTCTGTGTGGTTATATGATTATGTTGCTAAAAAGTTGTCTCATTTCCATTTGTCTGCTTTGTCTTAGTTTTTAGTCAGTAAAGTTTAGCCTGCTTTGCATGTCTGAATCCTCTTACCAGGTTCTATGTATTCAGACCTGTGCACAGAAAGGTTTTTTTTTTTTTTTTTAATAACTCTGGTCATGTCTGACCGCTCCCACTTTTATTTCTGTTGTATTCTGTTTATACCAATGCACACCTCTAGCTGTATTTTCCATTCTCTTAGGTCTTTTTAGCATGAGCATTAAAAAAAACTCAACATACTGACTGTTTCCACTTGTCTTGCCCAACCCTTCCCTTGCCACAAGCATATCTAATAACTGGGTCTTTTATGCATGATAGGAAAATGATTAATACTAAATACAATGGTACATTCTCATGTTTACTTTTTTTTTCTTTCTCTCAATCGTGTCATTTTTGCCAATTACTACCCTCTTGTTAGCACTTGCTGAACGTACAGCATCTGTCAGCTGTTCCTTTGAGACCCCACATGCTTTCTAACTGCTGCACATCACAAGTGGAGCTAAACGTAGAGGTAAACTGTCCTCTTCCACTTAGACAAGTTCATAGACATCCACAAAATTGCTTGGCTTCTTAAAGATTCAGCTCCAAATAGCTGTTGTGACATTGAACAACTCCAAACAATATGGTGAACGTTTTTAGTTGTGCCACTCTGGAGGTTTTTTACACCATTTAAAAGTATTAAGTGTTTAGGTGTTTAAGTTACGTCAGTCTATTAACACCATTGTGTTATTATTTATTCTGAGGCAGGTATGTTGGGTGACCTTCTCATTTTACTCAGCAGGGGTATGGCTAGTAATAGGAAAGGTTAGTAGGTTACCATGGGTCAGAGAAGCCTATAAAGAACACAAGTGCATGAATTTCAGGCCTTTAGTGCATGCTGTAGTGAAGGTGATATATGAGTGAGCTGGTAGCATTCTGTGCGCTACTCAAGAAAAAGCACAGGAAAGTAAAGTCAATGTTTTATGAGGTCCTCACAGTGGGTGATATTTTTTAAAACAGGCTTGGCACTAATTTTTAAACACAACTTTGATACGCACTACACCATTGCACTGTTTCTATTGTTTAGTACAAAGCAGGATGTTTTGTATATGTGATGCAGTAGCTACAAGATCAGCTATGGAACAATAAAGTTTACCATCTATTTTTTTTTTTACTGAAATCTAGACCTTTTAGAAATGCAGGAAAAATTAGTTTTAGGGTTAGTTACTGGGTTAGTACTAACAACATTTTTCATTGTTCACCTGTTCATTGAACCTATTCACTTTTTACTTTTTAAAGGTAATTGATCCAGTTTTCACACAGAAAAGATTCGTTTCTGTGAAAAATTTCCTAAGATGTATAAATATCAATGATTAATGCAAATAAGTGTATTTTTTTGTGTGTGCTCAGGGGAAACACACAAGTAACGTGTCTAGCTCTCTAAATAATGCAACAAAAATGAAAGTAAGAGATGAATGCATTATGATTTGCATTGGTAAATTTTGCAAGTCATATCATGCAAATCTGTGAAGCTCTTTTGTGTATTTGAACTCTAAAGGAAGGTTTCTTTCCTTTTACATCCTGAATTGTTTATATTTTACCATTACCGGGTATTTCTATTGTATTGTAATAGAAATACACCTCCAACAAAACAATTAGCTCATTTGTTAAGATGATTTCGGAACAGTCATTAAAGTATACAGAGCAACAAACAGCATCAAAAATTTTCCCTAGAAATATAAAATTAAACATGCTATTAAATATTTGACAAAAGCATGCAAAGTAGTCTATGTCCACAGGCTCTGTCTAGAAGAATAAAAGCACAGTACCTGTGATTATTCAACATTTTCTTAGGAATATGTTCTACAGGGTTTTTTAGTACGTTTCAATGATCGGAAAAATCATAATTCAGCTTTTTCCACACAAGCCTATGAAAATCCTTAAAATGATTGATTGCTAATCTAATAAGAGCTTTACACTAATTACATCCCAGCTGCTGGAATCCTTCAGTTGTTGTTGTTGTACACCAAACTGTCCCCGGAGAAATGCATAGCCTTTACAGTAGGCAGGGTAGCGGTCCTCCAGACGCAGCAATGACGCATCTGTTCCAGAAGGTCGGGGATTTGATGTTCACTGTACTTCTAGAAGACACAAACTAAATCATTAAAAAGGATATGACACTCCCAAACAATTTCTGTAGAGTTAGAATATGATGGTAGTAGTTTGATCCTGCATATAATGTGCAAGCATTCTAACAAGCAGTACTGTATAGTCTGTGTTGCTTCTATATATATTATTTCACATTTTATAAGGAAATTGTGCTTTTTCTTTGTCTAGACAGAGCCTGTGGACAAATTACCAAGAGGACATTGAGTGTTCATGTGAAACTCTAACCCAAGCTCAGGATCGAACCGGAACTATTGAGCTCTTGACTAATTTGTAGAACATGTATTTCACATTGTGTGTGTATATAATCATATAACTAGAAGTCCTAGAACTTCTAAAAGAACCATGTGCAGCCGGTGGTCTAGATATCATCTTCATGTGCATACAGGTCTTGTGTAAAAAAAAAATGTCTATCTAGGTTTCTTTTCTACTGACCTTGTGAAGGAGCTGAACATGCTCAGTCTTATCTACATTTCTTAAACTGCATTACCTCACTACTCTGGAAGCAGGCCTTGAAGGAAAAAAGTGCTAGTTATTGCAAATTCGTTCACTTGAACGGTGTGGCCCCTTGTGAAATTATTTCTTGTGTGCTAAGTTATTACCTGTCAGGTAAAGAATGTGTGAAATGCATGTTAGGGGTGTGTTGCAGCACAATGCTCACCTGTGTGACCAGTTTTATTTTGAAGCATCTCATTATGCAGTACTATGCTCTTTACCATGGGATTATGAAGTTTAATATAAGCATACTGGGCAAATTCTGACCCTTCATGACTATTATTTATTTTAATTTTCCTTCATTTTAAATTTTCCTTTATTTCCTTTCCTTAATATAAAAACCCATCTATTACATTTAATGAATCCTGCTTTATCCTGTCTTCCCGTCTGTTTTACGGACAATGCGATGAACGATGTATTGTTAGACTGAGCCTATTTTTGTATTTCCTTATAAAGTTATTTATAGTTTATCACCATATAGAGATGTCGTCTGAGTTCACGCTGCAGGACTGGTTCTTGCAGCTATATTTTGATATGTTTTAAAGATAATGTATCAACAAAATATAGCTTCTTTTCTTAGAGAAAGAACTAGTCATTCAGCCAGGGGGATGAAAGAATATAATTAGAGCTATGGCAGAGGTGTGTAATTACACTAAGCTGAATTTAAGAGGTAAGATGGGTTTAAAGGTCTTTTGTTAGGTGGTGTTGCATTTTCTTTCTGCTATCTAGAGTTTATATATACGGAACAACTTGAATAATAGACGAATATTTTGCAAATTTAAGAGATTAAAAACTTTTATTGGTCCGTGCTGTATTTCTTTGCTATTTCCATTTAATTGTCATAATTGTGGACTGCTTCATGTGCCAATTCAAACTTACTCTGCCTCTCAGCACCATTCAGAGTGACAGATAAATGGGGAGACAGATGTAAAGAGCAGAATTTATCAAGGGGTGTGAAACTGAATATCTTGTTTCGAGTTGCTAAGAAAGGTTAGCTCCAATGGACAGGTCTTTATTTAGTGATGTGTCACATAAGCAATTTGAGTTCGCTGGCTATATTGAGGAAGAAAAATTCTTTAGTCGTTCTTTCAACCTATTGCATCACTTAAAGCTATTATAAATCACTTAGCGAAAATTCTATGTGAACTGACCTGCAGTATGTTTTACAGCTCATGTATGAAGCATATCTGAAAATAATCGCAAGGACGGCACTGGGGAAAAAAATGATTCAACTCCCTGTTTTCTTTTATCCAGTTTTGCTCTAAAATCTTTAGTGCTGTCGATAAAATTTACATTTTACTCATTTGTTTGCATATAATTCTTCATGTTACAAGTGTAAGGATTATCTTATCTCTTAACAGACAGACTGAGAGCTGACACCCTTACATTAACATTCTTTGCAGTTGAATTGCTCATTTGTATATCATTTTTTTCCAGGAAATACTATAGTATGTGGCTGTAGGGCAAAAGTCCTGTCACACGATATAAAGTGTGTAAACTTGGTTAACTGACAGTGGGTGTGAATGACTGGTGTCTCTTTCTAATATAGTATGCCTAAAGGGAGCCTCCCTTCTCTTAGTCTCATTGCTCATTGGCCAGGACACTCGGTGCTAGTGTAAGAAAATCTGACACATCAGGGAGTGTTTATACAGCTCGGTTGTTCAAGTGTGTGGCCGACTACACGTAGTCCTTGTCCTGCATGCATTCAGGCAAGACTGTGATATACCTCTACAGTTTTGTTTGAACTTTTTACTGTCTTTTTCCAATCTTGACTTCATTTCTCTAATTGATGTCACTATTTTTGTTTAACCTTTTGACATTTTCTTTCTTGACTTTTTGATTTTACTAATTCAGTCTGACCACATTGCTAATAGTCTGCGAGTGGAACATTTGGCTAATAGTGCTCCATTTTTTTCTTTGTGAGAGAGGTAGGAGGGGCTGAGTGCTGTGCAGTACTGTCTCACTCTCTTTTGCACACACCCCCTCTCTCTGTCATTGCTGGTCTGCCAGTCCAGTTGCTTTCACTTCCAAGCAAGGCAGTGCACAGGAGGGAAAGGATTTTCCTCTGAGTTTGCCTTTGGAGGGTTTTTTTTATTCTTTAAGAAGACTGACCTGTTCTCTAAGTACTTGAGTGTTGAACAAGAGGGAGGACACCCACATTCTGGAGGATTTTTTTTTTTACTCATTCTTTTTTCTTTCAATTGAAAGCACGTGGCAGCCGGCTCTGCCACTGAACCCTTCTACAGAGAGAAGAGTGAGTCACTGAGTAATTTGTCCGTCCTTGTTTAGTGGTCTGAATATTTCTGTTTATTCAAGCTCTCCGAGCCAGATTAAGGAAGCACGATGGTTGCTGGAATGTTGATGCCTCTTGACAACCTGAGGGCCATTTATGAAAGGCTGTTCCGTGATGGTGTAATGGTGGCCAAGAAAGACAAACGCCCTCAGACAAAGCACCCCGAGATACCAGGAGTGGGAAACTTACAGGTGATTAGAGCAATGGGCTCCTTGAAATCCAGAGGGTTTGTAAGGGAGACTTTTGCATGGCGGCATTTCTATTGGTATCTTACTAATGAAGGTATTGTTTACCTGCGTGACTACCTTCATCTGCCACCTGAGATTGTCCCCACTCCTCTGCAGAGAGTGCGGCGGCCAGCTGCTACCTTGTCCATTGTTCAGAGGGCTGCACGTGTGCAGACTGTAGAGGGTCCAACTTCATATGTTTCCAAACCAGGAAGAGTAGGTGCAGAGAGCCAGGAGGCTCTGTTGGAAAGGCAGGGGTATCGTCACAAGAGGATGCAAACTGAAGAGGAACCAATGCCCAGTGAGAAAACATCAAGGTTTAGAGGACGTCCAATTACTGATGATTACAGCAAATCCAAGGCATCTGGGGAATCTAGGGTCCAAGTCCAGTCCAAGTATGAAGTTGATCATGGCATAGATCACAGTGTTAAAAAGAAGATTACCACAATTTCCCATCAGCCACCTGCTAAAATCAGCAGTGTGATATCTTTGGAACAGAAAAAGTCTGGGGGATACAAGGAAACCGGTGAGGCATCTCAGATTAAAAATACACCAAAGATGATGGATCTGCCAGCCCAAATTGCTATTACTTCTGAAACAGTTGCAGCCACCATGTCAACTAGCAAAGCAGTTAAACCCAAAGAAGAGGTATGTATTAAATCCACCACAGAACTCATCAATACCAAGACAGCCAAAGACACCGCTATGCCTCCTAAATCTAAAGGACAAGTGGAACAAACCCTGAAAGTGACCAAGTCTAAGAATATTCAGGAGCATTTAGTTGAGGAGAAAACAGCAGAAAATACAAAAACATGCATCTCCATAACATCATCTACTCCCCATCCAGTGGAACTGAAGCCAGTGACTAAAGCCATACAGGAAAGCATCATTAACAAACCAGCCAGTGATACCCATGGACCCCCTTCTTCTAAAGGACAAATGGAAAAATCACAAAGAGTGTCTGATATCAAGAATATTCAGGAGCATCCAGTCAAAGATGAAATGCTGCAAAAAAAAGAAACCTATCAGGAACTTATGACTAGCGAGTCACACAAGGATGTCTCCTTGTCTTCTCATTCTAATACACTAGTGGAAAAAACATTGAAATTAACAGGTACCCAGATTGTTAAGGAACAACCAGTTGAGGAGAAAATAACCAAAAATACGGAAGCATTTATTTCTATATCATCCACATCTATTGTTCCACAGCCAGTGGAATTAAAGCCAAAAATTAAAGGCTCACAGGAACTCGAAGCTAGCAACCCGACAAAGGATGCCCCTGTGATTCCTTCTAAGAAACAATTAAAAGTTGCTGAGACCAAGAATGAACAGGAGCATCCAACCAAGGATGAAATGCCCAAACATGCAGAAATCTGCATCTCCACAACAACAACTACTACTGAGCCAGTAGAATTGAAGTCTAAGTCTAAAGCTTCTCAGGATGTCATTATTATCGAGCCAGCCAAGGAGACCTCGGTGCTCATTTCCTCTAAAAACCAAGTGGAAAAAACAGTGAAAGTGGCCAAGACCAAGAATATTCAGAAGCATCCAGCCAAGGATGAAATGACCAGAAATACAGAAACAAATATCTCTACATTATCCACATGTACTTTTCAGACAGTGGAATTGACAGCTAAAGCCACTCAGGAACTCGTCACTAGTGAGCCACTCAAGGATGCCCTGATGCCTCCTCAATCTAAAAAACAAGAGGGAAAATCACTGAAAGTGACAAAGACTAAAAGTTCTCAGGAGCATCTAGTTAAGGATGAAACACCCCAAAATAGTGAAACAAATATTTCCATGTCAGCTTCTAATGTTCAGGAACTGAAGGCACAGACAAAAGATGTAATTGATCTGGATACAAGTGAAAATACCAAGGAAATAAAGGAGAAAGATGACACTGGCAAATCTTTAGGTTCAGCAGTGTCATGTGTGTCCAAAACAAACAAAGACACAACAGTTGTAAATGATCTGGCTGACACTGCTAAAGAAAAAGCTGAAGTATGTCTTGTGCAGCAAACTTCTGAAACATCTTTGGAGGAACAGAGCGGTAATGCTGACACGAAATCAGCCGTTTCAAAAGCATTACCTGTGACTGTCATACCTAGCAACGTTCAGAAGAGTAAGAAGTCAAAGAAGACCATTATTAAAGAGACAAACAGAGACACCCAAATTGCATCCAAAGATATCAAGCCAGTTCAAGTAAAGGATCCAAAAGAGGAAAAAATTCCTCCTCAGGAATCTGTTATCAAGACAGAAAGTAAAGTGCTTAAGCATGACACCAAACCGGTACTTGAAATCTCAGATGCAGCTGCTGTTGAACAAGTGAAAGGGGTTATTATGCATGAAGAAATAAAGATCAAGACCAAGCATGAAATAACCTCAGTCCAACAAACGCCACCACCAATAAAACTATTACAAGAATCAGAGGCTAAAGAATTGAAAAAGAATGAAGCAGAGGTAGTCTCAAAGACTTCAAGAAGAAAGAAGAAAAAGCAGTCTGCTGTTGATAAACAAGATCCATCATCAGCTGCAGAAATAAGTGCAGCTGAGGAAATGATGACAACCCAGATTGCAGTGAAAATTCATCCTAACCAGGAGTCTGAACCATTTGTAATGAGTGAATCTACGAAAACCTGCACTGAAGATAGCAGCCAGACAGCAGCTGTACACAGTGAGGCCCCTATACACAAAGGGGAGGTGGAGCCAGCTCAGCCCTCTGCTGAAAAAATAAAACGGGAGGTTCTGAAAGGAAAAACATCCTCCTCGCAGCAACTGAGGGAAGCACCCACAGCCGAAGCGTCAGCAGCAACCCAGGCCGGCCCCTACCCTGAGCACGGGGAGCCTCCCAGTGTTGCTCAACATTCAGCCGCTCCTGACACGCACAGCAGAGGAGAGAAGCAAAAAGTGCTCTCTGTGAGCAAGGCCGTCAAAAAGCCTGTCACCACTGGCACTGTCTCTGCTGAGGAGAAACAAGTGTTATCTGAAGACGAAGCTGCCATGCGGAAAAAGATAGTTGTAGTGGAGGAGGTGATTGAGGTGCAGCAGCAGATTGCTTCCCCGGGTGCAGAAGGAAGCCAACCTGTTGTCCCACCAGCGCCTGAGATTCCAGGAGACGACCTGGACTATGATGTTTTAGAGGAGTTGGCTAAAGACCGTGCTGTCTTTCAAAGTCCTGTCAAAGAGGTCGTCTGGGACCATTCTCTGGATGAGCCAGAGCCTAAAACCTTCCCAAACTTCATTGAAGGTAGAGTAAAAACTAAGTCTCTTCATTCCTTCCTGTGCATGTGTTATGATACTGCCACTGACAGAGTTCCTATGTGGGAGGGTCAGTGTGGATAGCATGAAGTTGTCATAAGGTGTGTCCTCATCTGGTCAAAAGCATAACTACTATGTATAAAGGATAGTTCAATATTTGCACTGTTCCTGCAAGTGGGTTTACTTTTTTAAAACAAAAAAGTAATCTAAATTCTCATTGAAAACTGATAACTTTATTAATGTGTTGCTGTCTTGATTGATTGCTGTCATTCCTGGTTCTGTTGAAAATGGGTGTGTATGGAGCAGCATGCAAAGGTTTTGAGCTGAGATACTATAGTCTGATGAGTGAATTGAATCTTTTTTAAGCTTATTATGGCCAGCACTTTGTAATACTCTTGTGCTTGCTAAAGATTTGCACAATCAACCTGTTTGTCTAGTTTTTGAGTTATCCAAAGATATGAAGAGCATTTCATAAAATGTTTTCCTGGCACTTATCCATACCACATCCACACCCAAAAATATCAGGTTGATAGATTGGATCCATCAAAAGGTTGTAAATTGCTTGCTGTGTGATTTATGGTCATATGTCAACTGTAATTTTAAATTAAAAAGAAGTCATTTAATCTAAATTGAAAAGGGTTGAATGATATTTGCAGCACTAAATGCTGTGCAGGAATCTCTTCCTACTTTCTCTGTGTCCCATACCGGAAATGACCCAACCCTTTACTCATCCAGAGAAAGGTATTAAAGCCTCCAGCTTTGCTCTGCTGTGAGATTATCAATGCACAGGAGAGAATTGTGCCTTCAGCAATCTTTTGCCTCTGTTTTAGGAAGCTTGTGTGTTTGGCCTCGTCCTTTGGTCTATAATCAGAGGTTTCTGTTTTCCATTTTCCGAGTCAGCCATGCAGGATATCTTGCTTCTGTTGCATAACGAGTAGCACAAATAAATTCAATAATAATAATAAAAAAAGGAAAGCTTAACTGTCTGTCTCCCAGCAGAGCATGCAATACATTGTGCAATAGAAATTTCTGGAATGTGCTCGGCCAGCGGATTTTTCTGTTGTTGGCTTCATTGTCATAAGCATCTAAATTTGTACATATTGTCTTTGCACATTTAAGTTAGTGTGTGCCTACTTGGTTATGGGTGGGGCAAAAAGTGTGCCATGATGGGGAGGTTTACTACATGGCATATAAATATGGGTGGTGTGTTTTTTTTGGGTTTTTTTTTTGTTTGTTTTTTTTAGCTGTCACACCTGGTCTGAAATCCAAAGCACTGCACCGTCTTCACAGTGTTGGGTGTTAGTTAAGTGTTCAGTGTTCATGTTATCCAACAACATGTGCACATTTTTTTCACAGGTTGTTTTTAATTATTCAATAAGTTACACACATTGTCTGCACCATAAAAAAAAAACACTAAATCTTAGTAACTGTCTGCTGCCCCCTACTGCATCATCTCAATTGTCTGCAGCCATGTGGTGAAATTATTTTAACTCTTAATGCATGCGTGAGCTGACGTTCAGTTTTTGAGGAGACGATAGCTTTCATTTTAGGTCTGTGGAGTTAGTCAGATCCCATTCCATTAAGTTTATCTTTAAAATATATATATATATATGTGGAAAACAGGAAATGTTAGCAGACACGCAGTTTTTTCCATGGAGTCACCATTATATTTGCTCTTCCTTCCATGTTTTGAGAAAATTGTCCTCCAGGGTAGTGTCACTAGCATTGTTTCACCAACAGATCACTACATCAAAGCACTGGTATGCAGATCCACCACTGGTGTTAAGCAATGCAGAAAATGAAAGTGGTTTAAGATAGTTCCTCATTGTGTGTCTTGTGTACCAGCCTGTTTTGTGTACAGTATAATCTTAGTCAGACCAGCAATTTGACTGCATATGTGCAAACTGAGAATCAGAGTCTCACAGTCAGTGTCATTTCTCAGATATGGCATTTTGTTTTCCACTGTCAGCCCACACTAAATTCCTGAATGTTTATGATCTTGTCTAATGTCCAGAAGCTGGCAGAATGTCACTCTTTTCTTTCATGCCACATGATTGTGGTTTAGAGTGTGAGTCATCCATGGCTGAACTGAGACGCAAATAAGAGCCTGACCTTTAAGAAGTTGTGCACTATCCTGCACACTATCAATAGCTTGTGCACTGACTTCACAGCAATGAGCTTCTAAAGTCAGTCAGTCAGTACATTTGTCTTTTTGCTACAAACATAATGTTTATGTCACTCAAATCCTGTCGAGGAAACATGTTAACATATAATGTCTTGTTCAGTCATATAAAAACATAGCAGTTTTTCATTTCCTAGTACTGCTGAAATAATTGTTCTTATTTGTTCGTGTGAACCTGTGGATAGCAAGTCCCTTATTTAATAAATGTGTATGAGAAAGGGCCGTCATGAATTAAAAAAGCCATTGGAGTCAGATTTAATTATAGGGCCCTTATGCAGTGTAATAAGTACCATGCTAGCATGTGTTCAAGCTGTCATTTTTTTTCAGTCAACGCTATAATCAGTATGCTTTAGGACCACATTATTATTATTATTATTAGTAGTAGTAGTATTATTAGTATTAGTATTAGT
>JAOTRN010000046.1:13329546-13340420 GCA_028566695.1 Bagroides melapterus | reverse complement strand
TGTTCCAAACCTGGATGTCAGCATATATTTTTGTTTCAGGCTCTGATAGATGAAAATATATTAGTATTTGGAGTTTTTTGTCTCCATTGTAATAATATTTCAAAATCTTTCAAAATATATCTTTTCATGCATAATCTAAGTTGAGGATTCATCAGAGCTCGTGATGATGATTCATCTGCTCATCGTGATGATCTCATGGGGTTTTAGCTGCTAGCGTGATGAGGAGGTCTCTCTTGGTGTGTGCGAATGGGTGCGGATCCCTTAACGAGACACTTACGTATAGTGACTCTTACATATGCTGTGGGATAAAGAGATACATGTATAGAAGGAATAATCTGAAATATATATCTGGATTTTCTATATATCCATAAAGCTGTGATAGTAGTGACTCCTAGGCATGCTGATAGTGAGTCTTACAGATGCTCCCTAATTCGAAGTTAAACTAATGCTAAAATATGACGTGTGGCATTTGTGTCATCAGAAAAAAAGAACGGAGCCTAAATCTGCATAATCACCTGGTGATGATGCTACATAAACAGTCAGTACTTCACAGATCACTCACATCTTCATGTTTAATCTGTATGTAATAGTGGTATTCTGTACGTGCTCCCTAGTACAGGGATTTATTTCTGACATGTAATGACATTATGGACGTTTGATCTATTAAGCCACCAACTCTATTATAGCGGTGGAGCTCTATCGCTCCTGGGGATAATGTTTGAATTTCTTCTGCCACTCCTTAATTCCTTCACTTGTAGGGACACATGTGTGTAAGTGCTAAAGTCATTAGTTAAGGTGTGTCCCTCCACGTCTGGTGCAGAGAGTCGAATGAATATCATAAAATAAACACATGCACGTACCGTGCAGCAGTCAAGTCTGAACAGGTAAAGAAATAGGTTGTGTCTTTGTTGTTAGAAATGTTAGAACTGTGTCGCTTGGGAAAAGGATCATAATGCAGCAGCTCTTTGTTGATGCTGCTTTGTGTCACTCTGATGGCATGTACTACGGTATTTTATGATGGACTACCTGTGTAGTCTGGGCTGATAAGACATCCTGTTTGCTTAATCCAGTAGGTTTAGTAGACCTGTGCATGCAGATGTTAAAAGCTAATGCATGATCTTTTAGCTGTCTAGATTTTGATAAAAAGCTAAAATTAGAGTAAGTCTAATAGTGACTAGACTGATATACAGAAAAGTTTGCGGTGTCTTATGTTGATGGAAAAAAGTGTACAAATTTAGGTAGGGGAAGATGTGTATATACTTAAAACTGTGGAAATACTAGGAAGTGTGCTTATGAGTAATTCTTCATGCTTTTAACCTTTTTATCGTGGCAGATACAGCCCCATATTATTTGCATAGATGCTGGTTGTGTGTATGGGTGCTTGAGGCTTGTATGGGTGGGTGAATGACTAACTGTACCATCTTGTCGACACCTGAATGCCACTCCCTTTCCTCCACCCTTCCTGGCAACATGAGTAAGCCATGAAGTAACATTCCAGATAAATTCGTAATTGTTAAAGGAGTTTATGCTTGTGCTTGTGCACACAAGCATGGAAAGTTCAGCCGTAATTCAAAATATATTGGCATTTTGTAAGTTCAGTTAAGTTCATTCAAGTTGGAAAAGTTTATGTAACTCTGACAAAAATATTCACTGTGAATCTCAGTCCAGTGTAACTTTCTCCTTAATCTCCTTTAATGCCTTATTTTCATGCACCTAATATTTAAGGTGTGTATACAGTGTGAATGTAGGTGGTACATGAGGCATGCTGGTAACCACACCTTGAGTTCTAGGTCTCCAGTCCCTCCCTCTTTTCCTGTCCTGGCAGAGCAACAGACCAGGCAAAGCCAAGCCCACAATGTCCTCCAAAAGCTTAGTGGAAACACACACAGAGCAGGGACAGGCCCACATCGCGTAGCCCGTAGGCATCTTTTATGCTGAAGGAACGTAAGACAGAAAGGAAACGTGAGCTGACAGAGGAGAGAATAAAACCAAACCAAGAAAAGGAGGAAGTCCATTTCAGCTGGAATACAACCACAGTACTGCAGGCTGCTGCTGCTCTGAAAACCTGTGGCTGGACACAGGAATAGAGTAGAATCCAGATTGTCTCAGCTGCTTTAAGCCTGACACAGAGAAAATGAGTTCTACACAGAAACAGAGGAACTACTCCTCTGACAGCATGGGGAGATCCAGGGTGCCCTCAGACGATGGCTTCTACCAGGGCATGCTTAAAGCCATGGATGGCAGGAAAGGTATCTGAGTGAGAGCTAACTTGCTGTTAGAACACTTAGATTAGGAGAAAGCTAATTGATTAAAGTTGTTAAAAATAAACAAGTGTTAGTATCAGCTTGCATTGCTTTAATACATTTAGACCTAGTTTTTTAGATACTCTGAGAAACTTCTCCTTAGCTGCCATCCTAAATGCTAGTTTAATGTTGTCTGTATGTGTCTGTGCTAAAATAGCTCCTGCATAGTTTGTGGTTTTCTCTTGGAAAGTGCACACGTACCCACCATAACTTTTAACAGTATTCGGTGCTTTGATGCATTACTGATGGTAATGACTAGGGTTATACTTTGTGTTTAAGTTTGTATTCATAGTTTTTCAGTGGTACTTCCAGGTGTTTTGAACTGGTTTGCACTGTGCTCTGTCAGGATTGGTCAGTGATGTAACACACCTTTTTGCTTTATTGCTGGACATTTGAAGGACACAATAGCCACAAATCTCTGATTCATGCTGTAATTCATGACTTTCAGATCAGGTGACTCAAACTTCTTCAGTTTAGGTGGAAAAGATCCACACCCTGTTTTTTTTTTCTTTTTTTTTATCCTATTGCCTTCTGCAACTGTAAATGAACAAACATAAGAAGTCCTGAGCAAATAATCTTTCTGGCACCAAGACAATGGCACTACAACATGTGCTGTCAATTCTTTTTTTTTTCACTGTTCTTGTGTGTCATTAGTATGTAGTATGTTTTTGTTTATCTACTTTGCATGCTGTATTCTCTCTTGTGACTCATCAATAATACATTACGTTTCCTAATGATTAGAGCGAAATTAGAAGCAGTAACTTGTATCAGATTCCTGTGTTCCTGACCTCACGTCGCCCAATGGGTGCGGTCCGTTGTAAAGTGGCAGGACTGATGGCTTAACCATTAGCATTGAAATGCAATACCTGATGAGGAATTCTCTAACTGTAAACTCAAAGTACATGCTCTTTAAATGTCTCAAGTCTCAAAGGCTACTCAGGAGGAAAATTATGACTGGTTGGTGTTGTAATCTACATATTTTCCTGCACTGTGAACCACCAAAAAAGGAAGCCTATTACTGATGAGGCAGCTTACTCCACCCTCTTTGGTAAAAGTTCAGTGGGTGCTCACCATAGCAACGTTGATATAATAACACTCCGCCCTGAGAAATGGAGAGAAAGTGGAGAAAATGTGTATCGGTGGTCTGACGAGGGTGTGTCAATGGTCTGAGATAAGTGGCTTTAATGGCCCTGGCTTATCCTTTTCTTTTCAGACTTTCTAAAGGATTTAGTTAACCATCAAGAAACTCCCTCTGCATTGAGTCACTGTGGTTTCAGTCATGTACAGTATAGTAGCCATAACAAACGTTTGTCACCAGTTATTTCACCGTTATTGGTCAGGCCATTTCCTCTGATGACTATGATCATTTATACTATCTGATAAAGATCAGGACAAAAGAATTAGCCTTTTGGTCTCTTATAGATAGCAAAAATCACATTTAGTCATCAAGGTATGAATCACTGAATTGTTTATAGTGATGTGGGCTCAATATACACAGGAATAAACAGTTCCAAATGTGTAGTTTCATGTACATTTGATTGCAAAAGCCAGTGAGGGTAAGTGACGATGACAAGATTTTCTTAGTAATGACATGGTAGCTATTGCGACAAGCATCTATTATAAATAGAGTGGGAGGGTTTCAACTGTTGCTTTTCTTCTGGGTGACGTTTTGTCTCAGTTTCCGAGTTACTAATTTCACTATTTTAACACAGAAGCATGATTCGTTGTTCTTGCAGGAGCATCAAGTCGACTTAATTGTTCATCCAGTCAGTCCCATAGTGCACCTGTCATCTGTATATGCTGTTAATTTATTTCGTCACTCACTTCTGGTAAAATATTAAGTCTTAATATAGATACATTTTTACAGGATTTCTCAAATGGTTCATTACATACAGTATATGTAGGAACAGGAAGTGACTTATATACTGGTTGTGACTGCCCTTTCTTTATTAGAACATGACTAATCACTGAATTTCTTGGTAGCATTATACTTTTGTCATCCTTATCCAGAATGTTAATTCCTTATTATTCCTAAAATGTTACTAAAAAAAAAACTGTGAATCAGTGGGTTTAATTGGTGAGGGTTTATAATAGTAAATTGTGTATATACAGTATACTGTTTGGTGTTCCCTGTGTTTTTTCTGTTAACTGAGTCCTGATCTGTTCCACCGATGTTGTCATTTCCAGCGTTCTGTCTGTACATGTGTATATGTGCTGCTTGAGGCCATCCCCTGAGCTCAGATTCTTACTCCGCCTTCTGGCACTGTTTAAGACCCAGCTAAGCATGCCAAGTGATCTGCCATGTGAATACCCATTTCAAAAGTGTGTGCCCCTGAGCCAGTTTCTGCTTGTGGCTTGGTATGAGGTGAACATGTCTGTGCAAATAATAGATCTTGCCATTATGTGTATTTGGTCAAGCTGAATAAGATCAGACCAGACTCTACTCACTATCCTTACTCAAACCATGCTTTACCTTTAAAATGGATTTTCGGTACACTTGGACCTGTGTTCGTTTTAGTTTGGCATCTCTAAGTAAAATACGGCATCTATAACGGTTGATCCATAGTATTCACAATATCAAGTCCTAAAAATCGAATTCTTTATAACTTATTTCTTTTTTTGTGTTTTACAGATGAACGGGACAGGGTGCAGAAAAAGACTTTCACAAAATGGGTGAACAAGCACCTGATTAAGGTAATTAAACATACTGTGTGACTAATTCGTGAAATCTTCCAATAACACAAGCTCAGTTCACAGGCTCAGTTCTTCTTACAGATCTGAGCACAAGTTGTTAGTGTGTATATACGTGTGTATATTATTCAACTCAAATATTGAAGGGAAAACAATGGAAGGTCTTTATGAAATGTCAGTGAATGCCAACCACAGTAGGAACAACTCACGTTATTACACCTCACTTCACTGACTTGGAACAATTTTGATTTAGCACAGTGATGATCTTTGTCCTTTTTTCCGAAAGACATGTGCCTATTCCATGAAAATCGGAGTCAGGTGGAAGCAGAACGTTATAAGGAAACACTTTTACAGTTCACTCTGGGCGTTTTGACATTTGAGGGATTAAGCTTGATGGATCTTGGTATTCGACTATGGAAAACATTAGTTTTCCACACACTTTCATTGTTTGTCTTTTAATTTTGCTCAGGTAGCATTAAGAAACCAGCCAAACAGCAAGGCAAGCAGCTTTTAGGCAACAAAATATTTTGTGTAGTTAACAGCAGTGTTTGTTTTTTTGTCTGTCTTTTTAGCAATGATGGAATCAACAACCCACCATTATCAAAATTATTATAATTATTAAATTCTTATGGTAATTATTTTGGGAGTGCTCAAATTATGCACATTTATATAATGGTCCTAATACATGAATAGCTGGATTATCAGGATCTGCGGCGCTCCTGATTAAACACCATTATGCTGATCATTCACAGCACAACATATTCTATCTGTACTAGCATCTTGTTAATTAGTTTACTCTGTATAATATGAGGAAGATCAGCTCATATAACTTAGATAAAGCATCAACTATTTTTATCCAGGTGCTTTCTCATGTCTTGGTTCAACTATTACTGCTTTCTGTTTGTGAGCCCACCAGCTTTCACTTTGCAGACAACTTTGAAACTCCACAGCACGTCTGGTCTTGAATCAAAATGCCTATTTTCCTCCTCTTCACCTCAATCCACTCTCATTTTTGCTGCTTATAAGTTATTGATGTGTCTGTATAGGTTATAAGCAGTCATTATTTCACCCAAATAACAGTGAGTTATGTCAGTGAGTGAAAGGCACCTTGGTGCTATGTCTAAACCTCTTCTATATCATTATGGTGGAATGAACTGCTTCTTATTTGTAGGTCACTTTAGCTACATGACAAATGATTACATGTAAATTTGCAGTATGTTCAACACCCAGGCAACAGAAGCGTTATTGTAAAGCGCAAACAACTTTACACCAGAAGCTGAAAACATGCTGTCAGCAAACTATCCCTTTCCTGCAATGTACCTCAGTCAGAGCATTGTAATTATCGCTACAGACCCAGTCAGAATGGTGAAGGGTTCTGAGAGAGGAAAGATGGATTAGAATAGACTAAATGTTAATCCTCTGGATGTTATCCTTTGGAAATAAAATCCAACTTCTGTTACATAACAATGGACTATGTAATTTTTTATTTTACAAAAGCAGCTGCAGAGCTATCAGTAATAACATGGGGTTTCTGTTTCAGCCTCCAAAAGACTAACGTCTCCCATTCATTAACCCGTAAAGAAAAAAAAACTCTTACACAAAAGCCTATTCTGTAAAAGTCCAGTGTAATGCCAGAATCACAAAACTTGGCTAAAAAAACTGTTTCGAGAACTGTGTGTATGTGAGAGTGAGTCAGAGACATCTGGATTCATTTTGCTGCTCTAAAGAGGCAGACTGGCTTCCAGTAGCCTGTGTGTTTGTCCGCGGGTGGCTGTCTGAGACCTGCAGCAGCAATCTGTCTCCACTCAGCCCTTCATGAATATCCTCTGACATTCGTTTAAAAAATGAAACTGCAGGGATTACAATATTAAAAGTGGTATGAGAGAGAGAGAGAGAGAGAGAGAGAGAGAGAGAGACCTGATTTAAAAGCTGTATCCATGCTGGATCAGTTCAAATTGGCTCTGTTGTCCCTGCTGCTTTAGGCTTTAGGTCAGTGAAATGCAGTAATTTCATAAGAGATTATTCAAGTTCAACTAAAGGATGTTAAAATATAGGTCATGTTACTTATCAAGTCATTAATAAGCTATTAACTTGTTAGAATGGAAAGTGCTTCTAGATTAGGTAGTGAGTAAAAAGTGTAAAAGCCTGAGGTCTGAGTTAAAGGTCCACTTTCTGCCCTTTAAATCTAATTGTTTTATGGCATTTTAGTGGCCTGGCCTCTATGTCAGGACAATAGGGTGTGTCAAGTGAAATTGGTTGTACTTTAAAGCACAAGTCCATATTTGTTTAAGCTTTTGAAAAGGAAGTTTGTAAAAGATTTAGACTTTAGCTGGGCTGTGAAATCAGGCATCCACTGTATGCAGGATGTATTTTCTTGCTTTATTTGGCAGACCAACCGTACGCTGTGTTCTTGCGCTTGGATACAACAACAAAAAAAAAAATCCATCAGTTTGTTACCTCAGTAGACAACACAATACTGCTGACTCTGTAGGGACGACTCTGTACATGTATACTGAAAGCCAGACAGACAGTGATTAAATGTTATAATTAACAGAGTGCTAATTTTACACTGGCTTTTACATGTCAACAGCTTTAGAGTGAATACAAGAAGACTAATGGCTTCCCTTTAACACAACACAACAGCAAAAATATTGTTTTAGTGTTGATGGAGCCAGTGAGTGGTGTGAAAACTGAAGTATTATAGACAGGGAAGGGAACATAATGGCCTCTGTGTTGTAGTTTATTACTCACACCTCTACATTTCACTCAGCGAATATTCCATTGGTTAAACCCGAGGTGGCGTCAGCAGTGGAGAGTTTTAGGCGCTTCTATAGTTAATACATGTTACAATACTGATCCCTGGTGGTTGAAACAGCACACTACACTTTAATAAAAATGGCTTAAAGCGGAGGGAGCTAATTCCTTCTGTAAGCAAGTACACATGAAGGTAAATAACAGGAAAATATTGTTTCATTTTTGTTAGATATATAAGAAAAGAAAAGCTATAACTAAGATGTACTGTATGACCAGATAATGGATGTGTTATATTAAACTGTTATGTGTGTTATACTATATCTAATAGTTGTGTCGTGGTCAGTGTCTGTAGTGACAGTTTGGAATGATAATGTAAGGTTTTAGTATTATAACACAGAGTTACTTATGCAGCAATAAATCTTCAGTCATATCCTTTGAAGCATAAACTGTACAGACATCAGTCAGGATTTAATTAGAGCAATGGATCACAAAACAGTTCCTCAGGGTTCTCTGAAAAAGTCCACAGTTTTGCTTTATAGATTTGTGGACCTCTCGAGACACTAAAGAGTAGGATTTTTATTTAAACGGTATCTTTAATGCAAGTTTTTGACAGATGCTTGCAGATAAATCTAGTAAAGCTTGCAGATGAATCTAGTAATGCTAAAAACATATATGTATTAAGTTTTATTTTCTTATATTTTCTTGTACTTACATGTATTAAGTCTTATATTCAAATTACGCACAGTATTATGTATTATATACAGTAGACCTTGCTGCTCTAGGTAATAAACAGTTTCTCTCATTTATGTATGTGCATTATTCATGTTTATAAATGTCTAATTCCTAAGCCAGAATTACTTTTTTTCACTTTTTTCTTAGCCAGTAAAGTTGAGTTTATATTGTAATCATTTGTTATCACGTAATCGTCATTCATTCTCTTCTCTGTTTTTATTATTACTTTGTTTTTGCTCATGTCATGCCTCTTCTCTTCATGCAGCACCAGAGAGCAGAGGTAGGTAGCATCTGCACACAAGCCTCAGCAGGACTGGAATCTGCTGCATTTTCTGACCTGCATGAGTTTCCCTCTCTCCGCAGGGGATTTTTTTGCGCTTTAATGTGGATCTTCTTATGCTGTCACTTAAAGTATGAGGAATGTGGTCTTTGCGTACAAACTGCTTATAGATTTTATAAGCAAGATCAGATCTTTGAATAAAACATCAGCAAAAGAAGTCCACAAGGCTTTTACCCGCTCATCACTCGGGTGTTTATGCACTATTACAGTACCTTTTTGTTTGCTGAATTGCTTTAATGAGTTGCAGCACTGGGTGGTTTATTTACTTTATGTATATATGTGTGGCAGTTTGGGGAAAAACCCATCTTTCCCTGTGGTTGATTTTAACAAAAATCTGGGGTTTTTTCTCCCCAATACTACAAGCATATTTCACCCAAATAAAATGAAAATAGTTTCATTAATTTTCATCATTCCTAGGCTTCCTGCACATCATGTTGTGTAAGCAGCCAGTTTAATGTAGTGTACAAACAGTCTTTCTCCCTAAAGACATCCTCAACCTGTGAATGTGATAAAAGTTGCTGGATAGTTGCATGTGAAATAGACTACTCAAATTTGTCAAAATTTATCAAAAGGTCTGAGATACATTTGAACACATTTCAGAACTTTTTTATTCTTTCAAAACATCAAAATATTACCATACGAAGGGGTTTTTCTCAGGCCACCACACACATTAAAAGCACTGCTTGGTTATTTTATGGCTGTATACCTAAAATATAATTGTATAGAAGAGTATGAGTACAGCATTACGGTTTTGAGTACAGAAGCAAAAATAATGGGGATAAAGGATTGAGTCAATATATCTTTAAAGCCATATGAGTCTACTAAATCATCTGTCAGTATGGTAGGCAGCTGGTATGTTGGCAGGTGTGTCTCTACTAAAGTCAAGGTTGCTTTACTGCCCGGGGGGGCATGCATTCCTGTGCCGTGTGTATTTGAGATTGATCCTCTGTAACTGAGAGGAGTAAAGACTAATGCACTGGAATAAAATGTTTCTTCCACATTAAGGGCTGGTAATCTCTATTAAGGCATAATATGATCATTGATGACTCTATGCTCTGTTTGCCCTCAGGCACAGCGTCATGTGACTGATCTGTATGAAGACCTGAGAGATGGACATAACTTGATCTCTCTGCTAGAGGTGCTTTCCGGAGAGACACTGGTGAGCTTCAGTGCCTGTATACAGTTTTTCTGAATGACCCTGTTTACTGTCTGCAGCCCAACTCAACAACCAGCGTTAACTCTACACCCAGAATCCCCTGTCCCCAGATGTGAAGCTGAGCCACTCCTCAAACAAGCTTAGGCCAATAAAATGTTCTATCTATAATAAAATGTGTTTTCATAATCATTTGCCAATTTAAATTGTTCTGGCTCTATGAGATATTGTTGAAGAACTTTCAAATTCATCAATGTTGTTTTTTGATTATTTTTTTTTTAAGATATTCTCCAGATCCAATGATTTAACTGCTAATACAAATATTATAAATATAAAATCACACCCAAAACCAAGACACTGGGTTTCAGATGACTTTTGCAAACTTTTTGTTCTCTGCTGACTTGATGCCATGCTTCAGAACTGCTTTTCCTCTTGGCCGTAACACATTAACCTCACGGTCCACTCTATGCCTTTATCTCATTGAACTGTGTGGCACCTGTGTGACTCCTTCTCTTCCTTCTTTGCCTCCATCTCCTTCAATCCCTTCCTATCTCTGTGTGCTGACCTTTGACCTCTGCCCTGTGGGCTTTGCCTCCTCTCTTTTCACTGCTCTTGCTGGGGCTAGTCGAGGGAGAGGGACGTTGTGAGGAACTTGCGGTTGGTGAGTGGGTTTGTTATTTAGATTTTTTTCCTTTATGTGATAGCATGGGTGCATCAGCGGACAGCCGTTACATGAGCTCTTGTCAAAAAGTTCGGGTGGCTTTAAAGATTTTTTTTAAGCGTAATGGAAAAATGCTTTAGTTGACTTAATTTCACTAAACTGAAACGAAATTGGTGTTAATCAGTCTAAAATGGATCATTTTGACGCCACAAATTTGAAACAACTTTTCTATATAGGAAC
>JAOTRN010000046.1:13295184-13312709 GCA_028566695.1 Bagroides melapterus | reverse complement strand
TTAGGGACAAACAGTTTTCTTGAATATTTCATTAATATTCTAATAAACGATATTAGTTATATAATATAAATGAATACATAATTCAATGTTTTAAATAGTAAATTAAATATAGAAACATTACCATGTTAATTAGTAAATTAGGTATGGAAGCATTGCCATGGTATAAGAGGAATAAAATACACTGGGATCTGCTATTATAGGAAAATGATCAATTGTAGGGTTGTAATATCCCTTTCATTGTTGATTTTCTTATATTTGTCTGTATACAGATTATGTCACTATGCTAATGAATGTACAGTTCAAACCTCATCACTGTATTTACATTCAAAGCTTCACTGGCCATTTTAGCAGCCGTTTAACAGCTTAAAAGGAGCCAGCCGCATGATATTGCAGTTAAAATGTCCGTTGCTGTGAAAAAAAAAATGTCTGCTGTCTCCATACATTAATTATAACACATTGCCATGCCTTAATTGATTGCTTTTGATTTGAGAAATCCTACATTAACATTTGTCATGTGTGCATCTTTCTTTGAGCTAAAAGAAAATAACCTTAACCATAACATCCTGTCATGCTTGCTCATAATCATAATTTTCTTTACCATTTGCTTCCACTAATACAGAAAGCTGCTGAGAAACTTAAAGAGGAGGAGAGGAAAAAAATGGCTGAAATGCAAGCTGAGTTAGAGAAACAGAAGCAGCTAGCTGAAGCTCATAAAAAAGCTGTTGCCAAATCAGAGAAAGAGGCACAGGAACTCAAAGTCATGATGGAAGAAGAAGTTAGAAAGAGAGAGGTTGTTTCTGTGGATGCTGAGAACCAAAAGCAAAATATTCAGCAAGAGTTGCATGAGCTCAAAATAATGTCAGAACAGCAGATCAAATTAAAAAGTCAGCTGGTGGAGGACGCTCATCAGAGTCGATCTAAAATAGAGGAGGAGATACGTATTATCCGACTCCAACTTGAAACAACATTAAAGCAGAAATCCACTGCAGAGGCAGAATTGAAAAAGCTGAAAGACAATGCTGCAGAGGCAGAAAGACTCCGTAAAGCAGCTCAAGAGGAGGCCGAAAAACTCCGCAAACAGGTCACTGAAGAAACTCAGAAAAAACGTGAGGCAGAGGAGAAGCTAAAGTTTAAGACAGAAGCTGAAATTGAGGCTTCGAAGCAGAAGCAAAAAGCCTTAAAGGACCTTGAACAGCTCAGAATGCAAGCAGAAGAGGCGGAGAGACGCATGAAACAGGCTGAGGTAGAAAAAGAACGACAGATCGTGCTTGCTCACGAAGTAGCACAGAAAAGTGCAGCTGTTGACCAAGAGCGGAAACGCATGTCTTATGTGGAAAAGACATCAAAACTTGAAGAATCACTTAAAGAAAAGCATGGAACTGTTATTCAGCTGCAAGAGGAAGCTGAACGCCTCAAAAAGCAATCTGATGACGCAGACAGGGCAAGGGAGGCATCTGAAAAAGAGCTAGAAAAATGGAGGCAAAAAGCTAATGAGGCCCTTCGCCTAAGGCTCCAGGCTGAAGAAGAAGCCCACAAGAAGTCTCTTGCCCAGGAAGAAGCAGAGAAGCAGAAAGAAGATGCTGAGCGTGAAGCAAAGAAACGGGCCAAAGCTGAGGAGTCTGCCCTGAAGCAAAAAGAAATGGCAGAACAAGAACTGGAGCGGCAGAGGAAACTGGCTGAAGGTACAGCTCAGCAGAAACTCTCTGCTGAACAGGAGCTGATACGTTTAAAGGCTGACTTTGAACATGCAGAGCAGCAAAGGTCCCTGCTTGAGGACGAGCTGTACCGCTTAAAGAATGAGGTAAATGCTGCTGTGCAACAGCGAAAACAGCTTGAGGATGAACTGGCCAAGGTAAGAAGTGAAATGGACATACTTCTACAGCTTAAGGCCAGAGCTGAGAAAGAAAGTATGTCTAACATTGCAGAGAGAAAAGAGCTTCTTGAAGCTGAAGCTGCTAAAATGAGGGAACTTGCAGAAGAAGCAGCTAAACTTCGTGCAATTGCCGAAGAAGCTAAAAGGCAGAGACAGGTAGCCGAGGAGGAAGCTGCAAGACAAAGAGCAGAGGCTGAAAGAATACTGAAAGAAAAACTTTCAGCTATCAATGAGGCTACTTGCCTTAAAACAGAAGCAGAGATAGCACTCAAAGAGAAAGAGGCAGAAAATGAGCGTCTGCGAAGAAAAGCTGAAGATGAGGCATATCAGAGGAAGGCCCTTGAAGATCAAGCAAGCCAGCACAAGCAAGACATTGAGGAGAAGCTACAACAGCTCAAGAAATCATCTGATATGGAATTAGAGAGACAGAAAGGAATTGTAGATGAAACCATCAAACAGAGACGAGTTGTTGAAGAAGAGATCCGTATCTTAAAACTTAATTTTGAGAAGGCATCATCGGGTAAGCTTGATTTGGAGCTTGAATTAAACAAACTAAAGAATATTGCAGACGAAACCCAGCAGAGTAAATTGCGGGCTGAAGAAGAAGCCGAAAAACTTCGTAAGCTTGCCTTGGAGGAAGAAAACAGAAGACGGGAAGCTGAAGAAAAAGTTAAAAAGATTGCCGCAGCAGAGGAAGAAGCAGCTCGACAGCGGCAGGCTGCCCAAGAAGAGTTGGAGCGTCTCAAAAAGAAGGTAGAAGAGGCCAAAAAGCAGAGGGAGGAGGCTGATAAAGAAGCTGAGAAACAGATTGTTGCAGCAAACGCAGCAGTCCAGAGATGTAATGTTGCTGAACAGCAAGTCCAGAGTGTCCTTGTGCAACAGAAGGAAGACAACCTTGTACAGGTGAAACTAAAGGAAGAGTATGAGAAAGCTAAAAAGCTTGCTGAAGAAGCAAATAAGGCTAAAGAAAAGGCAGAAAAAGAGGCAGCGCTTCTTCACCAAAAAGCAGAAGAGGCAGAACTTCAGAGGCAAGCTGCTGAAGCTGAAGCTGCCAGCCAAACCAAAGCACAGAAGGATGCTGAGAGACTGAGAAAAGATGCTGAATTAGAAGCAGCCAAGCACGCTCAAGCAGAAGCTGCTGCATTGAAACAGAAACAACAAGCTGATGCAGAAATGGCAAAGCATAAGTTGCTGGCAGAGCAAACTCTTAAGCAGAAGTCTCAGGTTGAGCAAGAGCTTACTAAGGTGAAAGTGCAGTTGGATGAAACTGACAAACAGAAATCCCTCCTTGATGAAGAGCTTCATCGCCTTAAGGATGAGGTCAGTGATGCTGTTAAACAAAAGGCCCAAGTAGAGGACGAGCTATTCAAGGTTAAAATTCAAATGGAGGAGCTCATTAAACTCAAGCTCAGAATAGAAGCGGAGAATCAACGTCTAATCAAAAAGGACAAAGATAACACACAGAAGTTTCTGGCTGAGGAGGCTGAGAACATGAAAAAGTTAGCCGAAGAAGCTGCCAGACTCAGTATAGAGGCTCAGGAGGCTGCACGCTTGAGACAAATTGCAGAGTCTGACCTTGATCAGCAAAGGGCACTTTCTGAAAAAATGCTTAAAGAAAAGATGCAAGCTATTCAGGAAGCATGCAAGCTGCGAGCAGAAGCTGAAATGCTTCAGAGACAAAAAGACTTGGCACAAGAGCAGGCTCAGAAGCTGCTTGAAGACAAACAGCTGATGCAGCAGCGACTTGAAGAAGAGACCAAAAAGCTGGAAATACAACACATAACCAGTATCAAAGAATCTGAAGAGCTACGCAAATCAATTGCTGAACTTGAAAGAGAAAAGAATAAATTGAAAAAAGAGGCTGAAGATTTGCAGAAAAAGTCTAAAGAGGTATTGTATTAATCATGGAATAAATATGCGGCTTATGTCATTAACCCCCTCCCTGAAAACTAACATTGCTTAAATGAGAATCTAAAGATCTTAATTGTTACTGTCATGTTCTTTGAACAATTTATGAAGATATATTCTCTTCCTTTATACTAACCGTATTACAATAATAATAATAATAATTATATAGTATTTAATCAGGTATTTTATACAATATACTTGCTTTGTGCAGAGATGTGTTGTGATGTGTATTATGCATTGTGATTTTATAATTATATATCTCTACCTCTCTAGATGGCAAATGCTCAGCAGGAACAAATTAAACAGGAGAAAACCATCCTTCAGGAGACATTCATCATCGAAAAGGAGCAGTTGCTGAAGAAAGAAAAACTAATTGAAGACGAGAAAAAGAAACTTGAAAGCCAGTTTGAAGAAGAAGTGAAAAAATCCAGAGCTCTAAAAGATGAACAAGAGCGTCAACGAAAACAAATGGAAGATGAGAAGAAAAAACTTCAGGCTACCATGGATGCTGCTCTTAGGAAACAAAAGGAAGCTGAAGAAGAAATTGTGAATAAGCAAAAAGAGATGCAAGAGTTTGAGAAGAAAAAATTTGAGCAGGAAAAACAGCTTGCTGAAGAAAACAAGAAATTGCGTGAAAGACTTTTGCAGCTTGAAATCATTCAGCAGCAAAGCGTGATTGTAGAGAACCAGTCTAGAGACCTTAATGGACAGAGTGTTGAAATGGACAGTAGAAATGGAGACTCTGCTTTATGTTTTGATGGCATTCGTGAGAAGGTTCCAGCACGCCGCCTGCTAGAAGTAGGCCTCTTAAACAAAAAGGAGTATGATAATTTAACCAAAGGCAAGATCACAGTGAATGAGCTTAGCCAGACAGAAAAACTTAAGACTATGCTTAAAGGCAGTAACTGTATTGGGGGCTTGCTTGTTCATCCAAACCATAAAATGCCCATTTATGAAGCCATCAAAGAGAAGAAAATTTCTCCTGGAACTGGTATAGTACTGCTGGAGGCACAGGCAGCCTCTGGATACATCATTGATCCTATTAATAACAAGAAGTTATCTGTCAATGAGGCAGTGAAGGAAGGTCTTATAGGCCCTGAACTTCATAACAAAATGCTATCTGCTGAGAAAGCTGTGACAGGTTACAAGGATCCCTATACAGAGGCAAAGATTTCACTCTTTGAAGCCATGAAGAAAGGTCTTATTTTGGAAGACCATGCCATCAGACTGCTTGAGGCTCAAATTGCAACAGGAGGAATCATTGACCCAGTGAACAGCCACCGTGTACCAATTGAAACGGCATATAAGCAAGGTCAGTTCAATGCAGAGATGAACAAAGTTCTCCAGGACCCTTCTGATGACACAAAAGGATTCTTTGATCCAAACACCCAAGAAAATCTCACATACTTGCAGTTGATGAAGAGGTGTGTCACAGATCCCGAAACAGGATTACTTCTCCTACCTATTTCAGAAACGGCTGCGCTTAATGCCAAAGCATTCACGGATGAGGAAACTAAGGATGTTTTCAATAAGACAAATGTGTCTGTGCCATTTGGAAGATTCAAAGGAAAGACTGTTACAATTTGGGAGATAATTCATTCTGAATACTTTACGGAAGACCAGAGAAAAGATTTAATTCGCCAGTACAAAGCAGGCAAAATTACAGTAGAAAAGATCATCAAGATTCTAATCACTGTTGCTGAAGAAAAAGAGAAAGCAAATGAGCTTGCATTTGATGGCCTTAGAGCACCTGTTCCTGCAGCAGAGCTACTGGAATCAAAAGTTATTGACAAAGATCTTTATAACAAGTTACACAAAGGAAATAAGACTGTCAAAGAGGTATCTGAGATAGAATCTGTACACAAAGCTCTGAAGGGTTGTAACTGCATTGCAGGAGTAGTCATCGACACAACTAAAGAGACAATGTCATTCTACCAGGCTTTGAAAAAAGATGTGATGAGGCCAGGCCCTTCTCTTGCTCTATTGGAAGCTCAAGCTGCAACTGGATATATCATAGACCCTGTGAACAAGCAGAAACTTACCGTAGATGAAGCTGTAAAAGCAGCTGTTGTTGGGCCTGAGCTACATGAAAAACTGCTGTCTGCAGAAAGAGCTGTCACTGGCTACAGGGATCCTTACACTGGAAAAACAGTATCTCTCTTTGAGGCAATGAAAAAAGAACTGATTAACAAAGACCAGGGAATCAGATTTCTTGATGCACAACTGGCAACAGGAGGCATCATAGACCCAGTTAAAAGCTACCGAATTCCACAGGACATTGCCTACAAACGGGGTTACTTTGATAATGAAACATATAAGGTCTTGACAAACCCAACAGAAGACATCAAGCTTTTCTATGATCCAAACACACAGGAGTATGTCACCTATCAGCAGCTTCAGAAAAGATGCATTACTGACAAAAAATCTGGGCTTCAGCTTCTGCCTTTGTCTGAGCAAGCAATCAATGCCAAAGAGGAACAGAAATACACTGAAGCACAGACCAAAGAAGCGATGACACAGGCATCAGTAGAGATTCAGAGTGGACCATTTAAAGGCAGAAAAGTTACAATCTGGGAGATAATCAATTCTGAATATCTTACTGAGGAACAACGACTTGATTTAATCAGGCAGTACAGATCTGGAAAAATTCAAATTGAAAAGATAATAAAGATTGTAGTCACAATTGTGGAAGACAGAGAGGTCAAGAAACAAGAACAGTCCAGTTTCAAAGGGCTTAGGGCCCCTGTCCCAGCCAGATCCCTTTTGGAGTCCAAAATTATTGATAAATCTACCTATGACTTGCTTCAGCAAGGTAAGAAGACCCCAGATGAAGTCAGCAAAAACAACAATGTTAGTAAGTACTTACAAGGCTCTGACACCATCGCTGGTATATACCATGAACCTACAAAAGAAAAGCTTGGTATTTATCAAGCAATGAAAAAGAAACTTTTGAGACAGAACACAGGAACTGCTCTACTTGAAGCCCAAGCTGCTACAGGTTTCATTGTGGATCCTGCAAAGAATCACTTTCTCACAGTTGATGATGCTGTTAAAGCAGGTCTTGTGGGACCTGAACTTCATGAAAAACTTCTTACTGCTGAAAAAGCTGTTACTGGCTACAAAGACCCATTCACAGGCAAAATTATCTCCTTGTTTCAAGCCATGCAAAAAGAGCTCATACCCAAAGACCATGCCATGCCTCTCTTAGAAGCACAGATTTCCACCGGAGGAATAATTGATCCAGTTAACAGTCATCGGATTCCTATTGATGTGGCATGCCAGCGGGGGTATTTCAGCAAAGAAATGGCCAGCATTATAGCTGAACCTTCAGACATAAGCAAGACTTTCTCTGACCCTGAGACTGATGAGAATGTGACATATAAACAGTTAAAGGACAAGTGTATGACAGATCCTGAGACAGGCTTAAACCTCTTACGACTGTCCAAACCACAGGCACCAACAGTGGTTGAAAAGACTTACCTTTATACTGAAGAACAAACCCAGAGCGATCTATCTACTACTCAGGTGGACCTCCCAATTGAAGGCCTTGCTCAAGGTTCAATGTCCCTGTGGGATATAATGAATTCAAATCTGCTACCCGAAGAAGAAAGGTCAAAACTCCTGGATGAATATCGTTCTGGCAGAATAACTAAAGAGCGAATGATTATTATCATCATTGAGATAATGGAGCAGAGAGAAATCATCAGAGGGGAGAACATCAAATCATATAACATGGGCAGACGCCGAGTCACAATTGAAGAACTCTACAGTGCCCGTATAATTGACATAGAAACATTCAACCTGCTAAAACAAGAGAAGAAGACCATTCGTGAGATCATGGAGTTAGAGAGTGTTAAACAGTACTTGTTTGGTACTGGCAGCATTGCTGGTGTGGCCCCTGACTCCAAATCTAAAACCAGTATTTATCAGGCAATGAAGAGAGGGCTTATGAATCCAGAAGATGCTGTTGTCCTCTTGGAAGCCCAGGCAGCCACTGGGTTTATCATTGATCCTGTCAAGAATGAGATGCTAACAGTTGATGAGGCAGTGCGCAAAGGTGTGGTAGGGCCAGAAATTCATGACAAACTTCTGTCAGCAGAAAGAGCAGTGACTGGGTATAAGGATCCATACAGTGGCAAAATTATATCCCTTTTCCAGGCAATGAAAAAAGACCTTGTACCAGACGACTATGCTTTAAGGCTACTTGAGGCTCAGACAGCAACTGGAGGTATTATAGATCCAGAACTCAACTTCCATCTGCCAGCAGATGTTGCTACACAACGTGGATATATCAACAAAGAAATGTATGAGAAACTCACTGATGAAGTTAAAGGATATGTTGATCCTGTTACAGAAGAAAAACTCTCATATGCACAGCTGCTCAAGAGATGCAGGCTTGATAAAGATGGACTGTATTTGCTGCCTTTAGCAGAAAAAAGGCCAATGTTTAAGGGTCTCAGAAAAGAAATCACAATGGAAGAATTGATACGCTCACAAATTATTGATGCAGAAACTGTCTCTGCACTTAATGAGGGTCTGTTAACAGTTGAAGAGGTGAGCAGTAGGCTTAAGAAATACCTTGAGGGCACAAGCTGTATTGCTGGAGTGTTTGTTGAAACAACTAAAGACCGTCTTTCTATATACCAAGCCATGAAGAAAAATATGATCAGGCCAGGGACTGCCTTTGAACTGCTAGAAGCCCAAGCAGCTACAGGATACATCATTGACCCAATTAAGAATCTTAAATTAACAGTTAGTGAAGCTGTGAAGATGGGGATTGTGGGTCCAGAATTTAAAGACAAGCTCATGTCTGCTGAACGGGCTGTAACTGGATACAGAGACCCTTATACAGGTAAAACCATCTCACTATTCCAGGCTATGAAAAAAGGTTTGATTCTCAAAGACCATGGAATTCGTCTTCTCGAAGCTCAGATTGCCACTGGAGGAATTATTGACCCAGAAGAGAGCCACCGCTTGCCTGTGGAAGTGGCTTACAACCGTGGATTCTTCGATGAAGAGATGAACGAGATCCTATCTGATCCATCTGATGATACGAAGGGCTTTTTTGACCCAAACACAGAGGAGAATCTAACCTATCTTCAACTAATGGAGAGATGCATTATAGACCCAGAGACTGATCTCGTGCTTTTACTCTTGAAGGAGAAGAAACGAGAAAGAACCACATCGTCCAAATCATCTGTTCGCAAACGCAGAGTTGTGATTGTTGATCCTGAGACAGGCAAAGAAATGTCTGTGTATGAAGCCTATCGCAAAGGGCTCATTGATCACCAAACATACCTTGAACTTGCAGAGCAGGAATGTGAATGGGAAGAAATTACAATGACATCATCTGATGGTGAAGAGAAGTCCATAATCATTGACAGAAGGTCAGGCCGCCAGTATGACATTGCTGATGCTCTGGCAAGAGGTCTTATTGATCAGTCTGCTCTTGACCAGTATCGCTCTGGCAACCTTGCCATAACAGAATTTGCTGACATGTTATCTGGAAACATGAGTGGCTTTCGCTCACGGTCATCATCCATTGGATCCTCTTCCTCCTATCCAATGAGTCCACTACCATCCATCAAAACACCCACAACTCTGTGGAATGATCCAACTGAGGAGACTGGACCTGTGGCTGGCATTCTTGATACAGACACTTTAGAGAAGATTTCAGTCACTGAAGCCATGCACAGGAACATAGTGGACAGCATCACTGGCCAAAGACTGCTGGAGGCACAAGCTTGCACCGGTGGCATAATAGACCCATTAACTGGGCAAAAGTATTCTGTTGTTGATGCAACTAATAAGGGTCTTCTAGATAAGATAATGGTTGACAGAATTAACCTAGCACAGAAAGCCTTCAGTGGATTTGAGGATCCTAGAACCAAAGTGAAAATGTCTGCTGCTCAAGCCCTTAAGAAAGGCTGGCTGTATTATGAGGCTGGTCAGCGTTTTCTGGAGGTGCAGTATCTTACTGGTGGGCTTATTGAACCAGAGGCTGAAGGAAGAGTATCTCTGGAAGAGGCAATCAGGAAAAGCATTATAGATGCCCGCACAGCCCAAAAGCTAAGGGATGTGAGTGCTTATTCTAAATACCTTACATGCCCAAAAACTAAACTGAAGATCTCCTACAAGGATGCAATGGACAGAAGCATGGTTGAGGAAGGAACTGGGCTGAGATTGCTAGAAGCCTGTTCACAGTCTAGTAAAGGTCTCTACAGTCCATTTAATATCAGTGGTTCTGGGTCTGCTACTGGCTCAAGATCTGGATCTAGATCAGGTTCAAGAAGAGGTAGCTTTGATGCCACTGGTTCTGCCTTCAGCATGAACTTCTCTTCATCTTCCTTTACATCCAGCAGTTATAGCCGCAGATTCTAATATTGCCCCTGTTATGCATTTAGCCCAAACTCTCACAGCACTATCAGTTATACAAACCTGTAGCTCCAAAAAGTCTAGATTTTAAATTAATTCCCCACAACACACACAAGATTTATTTATTCACTTTAATTTGAATAATTTTGTCATAGAAAAGTGCATTCCAGAAACTACTGTTATGTTCTTATTTGGGGCTGGTGACAGTGTCCCATTATGTGTAGTTTGGGTGCTTAAATACTATGCATTGTATAGTCAATCACGACATTTATTCATCATCACAGTTTTCAGATCATTTGTAATATGCAAGTAATGTTGAACATTTTGTCCATTACTCAAATACCACTGCTGATTTTATAGGACGTTATATTATTGTTAACTACATCAACTATCTAGTTATTTTTTACAGAGAGTATTTTTATTAACTACTACTATTAGCTTGCATATGTACTTTAATTTAAGATGCCTTTATATTTTACTTGGATTTGCTTTCAAGTTAACAAACCAGGAAATATGCCAAAATGGACAAGAAAATTATATTAACAAGATTAAAAGTATACACGTGTTCTTCTTTTTTTTATGCATGTATATGGCTGGTTAACAAAACATGCCATCATGGAAGTAGTGTTGTGCAAATATTATTGCAGAATGTATAGATCACCTGACATTTTGATGTTAACACTGGAGGAGAAAGCACACTTAAAGTAACATGAACTATGCCACTATTGTGCATCTCACAACCCGTACTTATTCCCGAATATGGAAGTATACACCTTATTTATTATCATCATCTAAATGTCCATTATAATACAATAAATAAGAGCACCAATATCCCCTGCCACAATGAATCAACTACACAGTTCACAGTCATTTCATTCAAGCAGTCCTGGTGTATTGTGCCAAGAAGAATTAAGATGTCTGACCCTACCTCTACTCATAGCATCTGGACAAACCTGAATGCGATGCTGAGCATTTGATACTTGTAAGTGAAATCAACAATATATTTAAAACCAGATCTCTTCTCTCTTGAGCCCAGCTCTCTGTTATCCAATTATTTGATGAAGGCCATCATTTGAAAATGTTTTAGTATTTTAACATTTTATATTTATGTATAATACTTCTGCAATTTAATTTAATTTCTTTTCCACAGATTCATCTTGATCATTAGACTATACATTCTGTTACTGAAGATGTGCTTTTTCTCTGTCTTTTTATTTTTCTCCAGTGTTTATCTATAACCAAAGCAGTAGTAATGGAAGAGAGTGTTAGTGTGTTCTTGAGCAGTAAAATCGATGCTTGCCCACAGCCCCCAGCTCCTAACATCAAGGTGAGCACTTTAATTATAAAATTATATATCCATTTTATTTTCAGGTCGTTTATATGCATGCATAAATGTCTGCACGTTCTGTTTCTACACATTGTTTTATATATTTGTTTTTTTGTTGCCATTTTTATTTTTTGTTGTTTCATAGTGTCCATTTTTGTTTTTGTTTTTTAGATCTGCAGTGAGCCTTTCATTCCTTTCTTCTGTTGCTTCTACAATATCAAATGCTCAGAGAATGTAGAGGCTAGGGTTATCCCAAAGTTTTCCTTGAATGTCATACCAGCAATTGACTGTCATCGACTGAACATTTGGTGCCATTACTATCCACAATGTTCACACGCTAACTTAATTTTGGCAAATCTACTTGTGAGCCACTGTTTGCAATTAAAGACTACAGAGAAACATTTTGACAGTAATTTTCCCATATTTCTTCTAATCTCTCATTTCACAGTACTATTAGGCAGTGTAAGCATTTGATATGCATTCCGCTTGTCCAGTGTGTGCTACTGTATTCTCAAGTTTTGAGTTCAGTAATTCAAATTAGTGTATTAGAATATACCATGGGAGTAAGATTTTTCTGTTTCTCCATTTTTAGTATAGATCTTGTTTTTTTTTCCCTCAACCAGTGTTTCTTTTAATCCACTGTTTATTTTCTTGAAATTACTTGACTTGTGTATATCATTATATTTGGTTTCCTTTTTCTTTATTTTGATATCATGTTCTGTAATATATTTGCTTTGCATGGTTTGCTAACTTAATATGACATGAAGAGCAGACATACATGAATTCCATAAGTGTCATTATAAGTTTAGAACCTTATTATTGCAAATGTATGAAATCCAAACTGATCTGTGCATGAGGTATATAATGCTGGGAGGAAATGACTTTGCTTTTAGAATAACCTCATATTCTAATGTAAATAAAAAGATTATAGAAATGCTATGTCTTTACTTATTTAGTTTGTTTTTCATTTGAAGAACACACATGAAAGTATAAATATATGGCACTTTTTTGTTTTATGAAAGTCTCCAGGACAGAAAATATAGAATGCAAATAGAATACAGTTGCAATCATCATCACATCCATATCTATTCCAACAATAACATCATGGGCATTTACTTTGTTCCCCCTTTCACTTATAATAACTTACACTTGTCTTAGAAGCTTTTTAATAGATTTTGGAGCACAGCTGCAGGGTTTATGCTAATTCATCCATAGTATTAATGGGGTCAGGTAGTTCATCCCAAATGTGTTCAGTGGGGTTGAGATTAGGGCAAAATTTAATTACATGTATTCAAACTTAAAAAGAGAACGGTAAGTAACTACATAAATATACAGTCAGTATTATATATTCTGTATTATGTAAACATCTTAAATATAATCGATGTGCATATTTAGTAGTATATAATTCATCCTAAAGTACTAGAACCGGATAAATGTAAAATTCTCATTTTAAAAAGAAAATCTGCCTTTCAACAATACCAACATTACTTTTTGACTGTTAAGAGGTTTGATAGGGGTTCCATAGGGGTTCCACTGTTAATAGGTGGAAATAATGGCAAAATATCAACATCTTCAGTGTCACAGTGATGATTAGAATTCATTATTGAAATTTAAAGTCCTTTTGTCATCAGAGGATTAAAACAAAGAATATTCAACATAAAAGAATCAGGCCAATATTGTCCTGCCTAAAATTAGGTAATGGATCTAAGGTTGTTTAAAACAGCTAGCCATTAGTTCCAAATGTAAGTGCGTTTATGGAAGGTGGACTTTTACTAAGTGTAGTCCATCTGTTACTATGCAGTTTGTGAGCACCCCTCTACCATGTCCACCTGTGGAAAGAGAGCACCACCTTCCTGCTCAATACCTGCCCATAACAACACTTTCAAATGTCCAGGATGGACATTATAAGGTAGGTCCCCCCAAAAGTATGCCTAGATAGGTCAAGTATGCCTAGATAGGTCAAAAGATAAATATCATAATACCAAAGGATTGTCTAAACCAAACACCACCAAACTGGTGCCCATGAAGTGAAGTTCTTTCAACAAACAAGTTTCATAAATAACTGTTATACTTGCACAAAAGCATATAAAACCCTCATGCTGAAATCACAGTCCAAAACACAGGCAAGGTGGTTAAAATCCCAATCAGTCTTTTCATAACACAAGTCATTGCACCCTTGCTCACACCTGGTTGGAATCCTGGAGGTAATGAACTGCCTAGGCAGGCTGTCTAGTGATGGTGCACAGAGCAGGAACAAGGGAATGAAGACTGCAGGCCTGAGTCAGGAGACAAAAACAAGATTCCAAGATTTTATCACATACACTGTCCTATACAGTATAGAAATTGCAGTGACACCTCTGTAAACTGTGCATTTCAATTAGTAATAAAAAATAAGAAATGAATAAGAAATAAGAAATGGGTGGGTCAGTGGTGTCAGGGTTTGAGGGGCAGATATAGACAAAAACCTTCATGAGAAGTGATGTAAGGACTACAGGACAATAGTCAAGAGAGGTTACTGTTCTTAACAACAGATGGAATTACAACAGATTTTTTTAAAGCAGTTGTGGATCACAGACTCATTTAAGGACTTATTTAGGGAAGCTCTCTTTCCGTTGAGAGCCTTCCTAACTGCTCCCGCCATGCTTATTAGCATGATTGCATGATCGGCATGGTTTGTTTCAAAGCACACATAGAAAGTATTCAGCTTGTCAGCCAGAGAAGAGCAAGCGTTCACAACAGTGGTGGATTAGGCACCCAGAAGTGGCAGCATGGTGGACCTGAAATTCAAACTTGTAACACCCCCCACCAATGAAAAAAATAATGGGTTGAAAATCATATTGGACCAAATGTGCTTTGAGCTTTAGTTGGTGGTGTTGCCAGTGACTTCATGTGCCTTCATAATATGTCCATTAGATTTGAGGTGGAAGCCAGAAGACAGGTTGAAAGAAACACCCCGGAATCTAAAGTGTGTTTTTTTTTTTTTCCTAGTGGATTTAAAAGGAAACATGATGCAGTAGCAATATACTCACTTCCATGTGATTACAAGTAAAATCTGCCTTCGGCTATGATGCATTTTTCAGAATCCTTTTCACTGTGTTATAGCCCTATATAAGATTTAACAAATGGACCTCCATGACCTACCTAATATCCTCACACACATACACAGAGGTCCAATATTTCATCAAAGATTTTCTTTTGATTTTTTCCTTTATGTGAATTTTATGTTGTCTACTAAGGTTTTTACTCAAACATCTTACTAAATGTTTCACAGAACATTAATGTTAAGCCTTGGTGAGATAGTTAGTCTGATAAGTATTTTTAAACCTGTAGCAATGCCAGAAGTAGTGGGTTCGTAATAAAGAACTTGTCGAGTCCTCTGTAGTTATGTAAAAGCAGAGACCTTTTGATGAAGAAGAAACATACACCAGCAGGAGAATTGAAAGGATAAATAAAACCAGTGGTAGGGTCAGCACAAATGCATTTTTCTATAGCAACACTCTGAGATAAGAGAGTCAACAATGAGAAGGACAGGGTGCAAGAAGAAGGTCAATAGCAATCTTAAGAATCCTTTGTTCCTTTGGGAATCCACAGTAATGATGAAGAGGTGATTGCATAGTCAGCAACGGAACTACCAAAGATGGATTTGTTTGCCACTTACTGTCCTACCCAATATCTGCACCTTATCTGAAAAGAGGTTTAGCTCTGGTGAGTCCATATTCAATAAGATTAAGACTAGCTGATACATCTTTCTCTGAGCAGGACTCAAACACAGTTCATCTGTGAGTTGTGCTCCAACCACTGCAGCAAAGACAATAACACAGATAAAGCTCAAATGGAAGTTCAAAAGCCGAGAGTTGAGTATATATACAGATTAACTTGAAAATTGTTTAGCCAAAAAATCCAAATGAGCCAATCAAAGATCAAGACAGATCATAAACAGGTGAAAGCATAAAGCAGAAGAAAAACTGATTCCAAGATACAAAACACAGAATAACTGACAGAAGCACTTCATTAACCAGACATGAGTAATAATGGTTAGTTAGAGTTCAACAAACCAATAATCAGAGTCACTTCCCCTTGTGGTAGACAGAATCATCAACCCAAATCCTCACAGTAACATTGTTGTAATATGTTTCATCTAAGTAATTAGAAATACATTAGAATTATCATAATAAAAGTGTGTTTGAATGTCTATGTATTTGCTTTATTTGTTTATATATATTTTTTGTGTCCAATTTTAGGCTGCAGAAGGCAAAAGATATGGGTAAGGCAAACACATACAGTAGCTACTAAATTTGTGTGGCTAGGAGCACCTATGTATGTGGCAATTTAACAGTGAGTTAACGCCAAGAATCATTACAATATAGATGGTCAATCAGATAAAGGGAATGCAATATAATCTACTTGAAATCATTTCATAGTTTTCAGACAAATGTCTCAAGGTTAAAACTGATTCTTAAAAACCAATAAGGCTAAGGCTGTCTATTAGTACTCATCATAACAGGGAGTCAACATGAAGCCAAAAAGTCTCAGTGGCCAAAAAAAAAATCATAATTATCGCCCCATGAATTATTTTCAGCTGTGGACTGTAGAACTGTGTCACAACATTAAAAAAAATACAGCTTATATGTCATTTCTCTATAATAGCTCTCAGATGAGTGTATTGAGTGAGCGTACATTGAATTCAGCATGTATTTAATGTAAGAACACTGAAATGCAAGGAATCGTAGTATAAAAAATGTGCTCTGCATGTTTCCTGACACTTCCCAGGTTGGACACAGATGAGTGGAGCCAGTGGCAGAATGAGTTTCGAGAGCAGATCCGGGCACTGCGCCACTGGCTGAAGAGCATGGAGATGAGACTGCCTCCTGTGGATCCGGCAGTGAGTTCCACCAGCACAATGCTCAGTAGCTTCTTGTTAAAAAATGTGTACTCTCACGCCTTGAGTGTTTTTATAACATAAAAGCCTGTGTATTCTTTGTATGAAAGGTGTAAATAGTGTACCTTTAAATAAATTATAATTAAAGACACAACGGCGGTCATTAAGCACCAATCATATCTTAAAACGATTAAAAATCACAGTTGCCAAAAATGTAACTCTAAAGATGCCGTGTAAGAAGAAATGATACATTTTAGTAGAATTTTCTCTGAGAGCAAACAAAAGCTCCACTGTGTGAATTTCTTAATCGCTGCCCACAAGGTTTTTGTTTCAGGAAGAGAAAAAAGAGTAAAAAACAAACAAAAAAGAGATGATTAGTGTCTTGCTGTTTAATGGTACATTGTTCCCATGACACAGGAGTTGGCCTGCTCTTGCCAAAATTTATATGTTCAGGCGTGTGTGTGTGTGTGTGTGTGTGTGTGTGTGTGTGTGTGTGGGTGGGTGTGTGGGTGTGTGTGTGTGTGCGTGTGTGGGTGTGTGGGTGTGTGTGTGTGTGTGTTCTTGAATGCCAGTAAATGACATTACAACCTCAGACCAGAGAACGAGACAGTGAGTGTAGTTTCTCTGAGGAAAGGACACATCCAGGCATGGTCTATTGTGCTGTGAGTAGAAGGGGAGAGTGGGGTGCAGTACACCACTGGAGGCCTCTTCACACATGAGAGAGCACACAGAAAACACATTCGATTCAGATGGGAGGATGAGGAGGAAGAGTAAAATGGGATCTTACAGAGGGAACCGTCTGATCTTTCAATGTAATCTGTAATGATTCTGATATCTGATCTTTAATGATTATTGTTTAGCTAATATCTTATTTCAATAGGTTTGACTTAAGAGCATAATAATAATAATAATAATAATAATAATAATACTTCATAGCACTATAGTGATAATGCAGAAGACTTGATATGATTCAGGATGCACATTATATTGTCAGTTATCCTTGTTATTTCACAGTCGATGGATTTGTAGACTTATGATTAATTACTTGTTATTTTCAATCACTTTCATAAAAGCTACAGTGCAGAACTTTTCTGGCAACTGGCCCCAAAGAACATTATTATTAATATTGATATATTATTAATATTAATATTAATATTAATATT
>JAOTRN010000046.1:13245518-13265323 GCA_028566695.1 Bagroides melapterus | reverse complement strand
TTTATTATTACGTATCTTACACTAGCGGAAAGTCTCGAATCCGGTAAATGTATGTCATCAGATGTTTGTGACAGCAAAATGGAGGGCATCTTATGGACACAGACTTTAAATTCATGCAAGGTTTAAGTAGAAGCAGAATCAATTAAATGAAAACCGGAGGTACGAGTTTAAGTAAACGAGATATACAGCTGAAATGCACCTTCACAATTTATTATACACTTCCTGGTTGTGGAAAATCACAAGGTTGAGCAGAGAAAGAAGGAGGCGCGGTGACTAGAGGTGGAGGAGGTGTCTTCTTGATCTCTTTTTCGTCCTGCCTGACGGGGAGGGTTGAGGCCATGGCTGTGTCTTCCATTGTGTTAGCGGGTGAGCGTGACACCCAGGAAGCTTGCGCCTGCGCACTCTCTCCAGTCAGTTGAAGAGCGAGAATGTGAGTGTGTAAGCGCACACATGCTGGCTGATGTAATTACAAGCACCTTATGTAGAATGTATTTAATACATTGAGAAAGTCGGTTGGCCATAGCTGCATAAGGTAGGTTGGTTGTCTTTCTGTATGATGGATTTTTGTATTTGTAGCGTGTAAAAGGACATTCAAGGACACTTAGTACCTAAATCTCCTCATACTGCTAGAAATGTTTGTAGATGATATTGAATGTCTGACTAGGAGGAAGTAAATGAGTATAAATGGGTAAAGGAGGAAAAAGAGGAGGAAGTGGTTAGATTTACCAAAAGTCAGTTTTTTATTTACAATGTAGAATTAATATGCAACTGATTGCTCTGTGTTGATGGTCAGGTGTAGGTCAGTGGGCTTGTAGGGGAAAGGTCTGCCTGACTCACAGAGTAACTCATAATATTTTGACCTGTGATATTAAAGTTTCAGTTTAATCATGCTCTCTTGTACATTACACCTGTTAACATATTTAACTCAACTGTCCATCATATAGCAAGAGGTTTTGGTTATGTCTCTTGTATACCTTGAAAGCACACATTTCTTTGGATTGTTCTTCACTTTCTCACTAAGTTTTAGTTGGAGTCTTCTCTGGAAACACTCTGTTGATGGTTCTGTATAAAACATTTATGGCTTCCCCTGAGGGAGAACAACTCAAAGGGTTTTCTATTCTCCGTTTCTATTCTCCGTGTTCTCCTTGAGATTGTATGCATACATAATGTGAAACCCAGCAAAAGTGATGGAGAAGTGAAACTCCAAACTTTATTTATTCCATTTTAGATCATATTCCAATACATTTCTCATTCTCATCTCAAAATGCTTTTTTAATTACAAACAATTGCAATATTTACAATTAATTAAATAAACAGGACATATAATTTGTTGTGGTGTGTGTAATATATATATTTCTGGATATGAGATGGCGTGACATTTAAAGCCTATATATTTGATCATCTTAGCTGTACGAGGATCCAAAATATTACGAACCTACTGTGAATATCTCTTGTGTTTATTTTTCAGATGACCTTCATTACTACCTGTTGGCTAATCACAATCTGAACTCATTCTCTGCATCATGTCACTATTGACACACGTTTTGGCTTGCCTCTTTGGCATTGGGTCATGGGTTGCCATCAATGGGATGTGGGTTGAGCTCCCACTGATTGTTCCTGAGATCCCTGAAGGTTGGTACCTGCCCTCCTACCTCACTGTAATCATCCAGTTGGCGAACATTGGACCACTTTTCATCACACTTATGCATCGCTTCAGGCCAGGAGCATTGGATGAGAGGCCAGTCATCTACGTCATTGTAGTGTTGGGTGTCCTGGCCGCTTTCCTACTTGCCTTTCTCTGGAAGCACACACTATTGGTGGGAAAAGCTGTACAAAGCGTAGCTCTACTATCTCTCAGTTTTCTACTGTCAGTGGTGGACTGCACCTCCTCTGTCACCTTCTTGCCTTTTATGATGAGGCTCCAGCCTCAGTACCTCACCACCTACTTTGTTGGAGAGGGTCTGAGTGGCCTGATTCCAGCACTTGTAGCTCTTATTCAGGGTGTTGGGGTGGTTCAGTGCATAAATGCTACAGCTATTGCAAATATAAGTTTGGCCAACAACACTGGAAGGACCAGTAGTGAACTGGAGGCACGTTACCAGCCAGCTAACTTCTCTGTCCAAGTCTTCTTCCTGTTCCTCAGTGCCATGATGGCCGTGTGTTTGGGTGCTTTCGTAATGCTCAACTACCACCCTGCTGTAGTAAAAGAGCATAAATGTGAGAAGTATCTTGGTGATACAAAGCAGCAAGAGAAGGTTGACATTAGTCTCTCAGTGCAGAACCATCCTGTGGAGCAGACACCCATGCTGGATACAGAAGGTCAAGCAAATGTACCTCGCAGCACCTTTGGTAAAGGCACCTACAGCAGAGCAGAAGTGGTCTTCATTTTTGTTGTTCTGGCTTGGGTTAATGCATTAACCAATGCAGTTCTCCCATCAGTACAGTCCTACTCCTGCCTGCCATATGGTAATCAGGCTTATCACCTGGCGACAGCAATGGCTGCAGTGGCTAACCCTGTGGCCTGCTTTTTCGCCATGTTTTTCCCAATCAGGTATGATGTTTACAGACAACATAAATGGATAAATGGTCTGTAATGTATATTCTGACTAACCTATTCCTCAACTACAGGTCTCTGATTTTGATGGGGGTCCTCACATTGACTGGTACAGGGTTTGGGGCCTACATAATGGGCATGGCAGCACTGAGTCCCTGTCCCATATTGGTTCATCATGAGCTAGGAGCTGCACTCGTGGTGAGGGTTCTACCAGTTGCATATGTCTAATTTCCGAGAGTAATACTACTCACATACTTACAGACCAAATATAGATATCTTAATATCGATACAAACTTAATTACTTGAATGTAACAATACTCTATCTACCAACCATATCGGCATACAATTAATTGTTTCTTGTATTTTACTAGTTACATACAGATTTGTGTGTTGTGTGAAAAGATTCTCATCTCATAGATCTTGACCCCTGATCCCAAAAGTGTCATTTTTAAATGGCTATCTTACGCTAAAAATGTATTCATAAGTTATATTTACCAAACACGCCCCTTTCTCTCTCTGTTGTGATACAGGTAATAACTTGGATGATATTTGTTCTCACTCTGTCCTACGTGAAGGTGATTATTGGGGTGATCCTCCGTGATGAAGGACGCAGCGCTCTCGTGTGGTGCGGTGCTGTTGTACAACTCGGGTCAATGTTAGGGGCCATGGCAATGTTTCCGTTAGTCAGTGTTTATGGACTCTTCAAATCAGGAGATCCCTGTAATACTAAGTGCCCCAAATGAAATAACCTTCATTAAATGATAGCAAGTAATACATAAATATGTTACAGTTCTTTTCTCTAAGAAAAACAAATTAATACACTGCACTATGAATACACTGCAGAAAAGAAAAAATTTGACTCGTTCAAAAATGTTACTGAAATGTTACACAAGAAGTTCTTTTCTCAAATACTTGCACTGTGATAAGAAGCCTTGAACTGCACTAGATTAGTTACACTAGATAGAGCTATAATGTTACAGACCAAAGTTATATTTGTCTGTGGTTAAAGTTAATCTAACTGATGCTTATTTAGACAGTGCCTTCATAGTATGCTATTTAAAGTGGATGTTATTTTTTTCATGTTTCAAATGGTTTATTACTTTTTTAAGTTGTAAAACTTCAATACAAATCATTGTTTCTCAATTTATATGTGTTTTTTTATACATATATAGAATAAAGTCATTTAAAAATGTTGGATGTTTATTCTTCTTTACTGAAAAAGCAGAAAGAAACCGTTCAGTTGTTTTCCTTCTCTGTGTGTTCGTGTTCGTGTTCGTGTTCCAGACAGTACATAAATCTGATTGTAGTTGCACGTCGCTATCGTTAGATGGCAGTAAACATCTGTGTTGGTAAGTTAACAACAACTGCAGAAAAACTTGTAGCAACACTTTCATGAAATCGAGTATAAATCGCGTTTTAAAGACATGGATGCATCGAAAAAACAAGGCGATGTATTTCTTGAGCTGAGAGAGCGGTTACAAACGGGCTTATTAATTATACGGTGAGTTCATATACATTTTTAATTTTCACTGTTTATAGCAGTTGTTAGCCAGTGCTAATTCTGTAGCATTCCACGCTGCTGGAGTTTTGGTGGGGGTTGATATGTGTGTGAATTAATGTTGAAGTTGTGTGTCATTTTCTTTGCCAAGTAGTCTAAAATGTATTTAACCTATAAATCAAGCTTCACCTTTTTACTAGTTATTCAAGTAAAAGTTTAGTTTACAGATAGAAGCGACTGAATCGGTTAATCGCCACGTTTTTGATTTTGCGTTACAGAAACAGCAAGGAAATGGAAAATAAAATCCGATCAAAAAAGAGAGTCAATAAATAACTACGTATTAATGCATATGATCTTTGGAATTGCATATTCAGGATGCACACATGGGTGTGATGCTCAGGTGTCCGCATACTTACTGTAGTTACCTAATCAGCAAATACAGATACATGTCAAGAGTTTCAGTTCATGGAATTAATCAAACACCAGCATGGGGAAACCGTCATCTCTGTGACTTTAGCCGTGGCAAGACGCTCTAATTAGCACCTTGCTTATTAGAGAGATCAGAGGAGAATAACCAGACTGGTCTGAGCTGAGCAAAAAAGCATCTCCCAACACATCAAACCTTGAGGTGAATGAATTACAACAGAAGACCACATTAGGTTCCACTCCTGTCAGCCATGGACAAGGACCTGAGGCTGTCATGGGCACAGACTCACCAAAACTATAGAATTTCTTTTACTTTTGAACTCTTCAGTTTGTCTGAATCTGTGCCCATTATTGGCTCAGATACCTGTTCTGGTCTGACAGCTGTGGAACCCACTGAGAAATTCTGCAGTTGCTTCCAGCTCATCCACCTCAAGGTTTGATGTTTTGTGAACACATGTATGTTTTTCTGCCCATGTTTGTAAAGAGTGATTAAGTTACTATATCCTATAAACACAAAGTAAGCTTTACAGATATGTGCACACACATTTAAAAACAAAAAAAAATCATGACCAATGTGGATGGAACTAAATTCTCAGATAACTATACATTATTTCAAAGTCAAGTATGTTTCTGTATTTTCTTGCAAATATATTATTTCCCATTGTACAGTTAATGTTTACACAAGGACCATCAATAATAATAATAATAATAATCAATAATAATCATCATCATAATTTGTAAGCATAATTTTTATAGAAAATAAAAAAAATTGTTTCCTTTTAGTTTGGTAGTGCTGCTTCTGACCACTAGATGGCGATGATTGTATGCTTTCTAATCGTCTTTATGGCATTAGTGTATAATGGTGTATATGTAATGCATACCTCCTGACCTGTGGCTTAGTGGACAGTTGAAAGTGCTTTACATCAAAGAATGTTGTTTGGCTAAATTGCTGCTATATGAAAATCAATAGTTGGCAGCTAACAATGCATTCTTGATACATAAAAAAAAGCTTGAGTGGGTAACTCCAAAGCAATCTACCACCAGTTCTACAGAGACCGCCTTATTAACATTATATGTAGCACATTTCTGTAATTTTTTATCTTTAAAGCTCATTAAATCCACCATATGAGCAGCACACCGCCTATAGTGGGCTGAGGATAAAAGTAGACATTGTTGATGAATAGTCTCTAATTTCTCTGTTTTGCTGCCTTCCGGATGAAACCTTCCAAATAATGTATGCATGTAGTGTTTGTAGAATGTGTCTGAAATTTTTAACTGGTTTGCACAGATTGTGGGTTTAAATCAGTTGTTTTCCTTCACTAACCTCTCTCTCTCTCTCTCTCTCTCTGTCTGTGTGTGTGTGTGTGTGTGTGTGTCTTTGTGTTTCTTTTTTCTTTTTTTTAAATAGAGCTGATGTTGTGAAGGACACATCTGAGGTAAATGTGTCTAGTGGATCTTCGGCCCTAAAAATCCACTTATCTGATAGGATTTATGAGGTGAAGCTACCCCCAGAGGTCAGTCTAGTGGAGGGTTCGTGTCAGAAGATTCCAGAGCTGAATGTGGATGGGCTGCATGTTAGAGTGCGTTTGAAGGTGGGCCAGCGATCAGGTATGAGCCAAGTTCATTGTGGATATCAACTAATTATATTCACTTATCTTTCATTAGAGAAATCCGTATATCATTATGATCACAAAAAAACCCATGGGCCAAAGTTGGTAGGTCATTAAGCATGAACTTGTTCAAGGGCTGTGTAACCTCATTTGAAGAGTTTGAGTAATGAGTGCTGGCCCGCCCTCAGGCTCCACACATCATCATATTCCACAGATTAACTGAGATTAATGATGAACACAGATTGTATGACCTTTGGCTTTGAGCCACTGCAGTGCTTGTTTCAAACTGAGCCCTCCTCAGCAGTGTGGGTGGCCATCTGACCTCAGTCGCCATGAGTCTCCAAATAGATGTGATGTCATCTTTTAAACTTCTTGTTGCTGGCTGTTAATTATTGTACTGTGTTATTCACCTTGTTATTACCTGTACATTTAGATACTCTTGCTCATGGCCATTATCCTGTGGCTTTGTCTATTCTAGCAGCACTGAAAATTTGCCCAGTTTTTTTTGGTGAAATATTTTCGTGACTCTTTTGTGTTTGCTGTTGCCAGACACTCAGGACAGTACAATTCAGCATCTGAGGGCACACAGGAGCTATTGTTTCTTGTGCCAGTCCTGTGGGGCCATGCTGGTTAAAGACAGGTGAGAAACCGATTCAATTTTTTAAAACTAGTTCAAGCAGAACATTGAACATTCGCTTTAATTCAGTAGGAAACGATTTATTCAACCAGAACCATTTAACTCTCCAACATGATAGTGAACAAACTGGTTAAGTCTGATCACCCTGGCCTATTCTGCCTGTTCAGAGCACGTATGTTTTTTTTTCCATGTCTTACTTCCATAATGCTTCTAAAGAACAACAGAGTTTGCAGTTTGATGACTAGAAGCAAATATTACTTTACTTTCCTTTTACTTTATTTTTGTTAATAGATTTTTAAAAGTGATGCAACAGAAAAGCATTCACAAGCATTCAAGCATTCCAATCTGTTTGTTATGTATTGCTCATTAAATCCACCACCTGAGCAGCACACATAGGACTAGAGACTAGAGAAACAAATATTGATTCCCGATTCCATGGCCAGGAGTCAAAGGAGCAAAATTGGCCATCCTGGCTGGGTAGGTGAAGGATGCTATTACTTTCTCCCCTGTCAATCATAGTGACACTAGTCAATTGTAGTTGTCTGTGAGTCATGAATATTAAAGAGCCCCAACTCCAGCACTTACAAAACAAGGAAGGTGCAGGGTAACGTCTGTTTTTCTCCACTGCTGTGCCTCAGGGCAGCCTGAAAAACCTCCTTCACATACATGACCTCACAGACACCCACAACTGGATAACTGCTGTGATTGATGTAGGAAAAAGTAATGTCATCCCTCTCATTCACAACCAGTTTTGCTGTCTTGGACTCCTGGTCGTGAATGGCCATGGCATGTCAATCATGCGTATCTCATTTGACATTGAAATGAACTGCCTCACAAGGTAAACTACAGAAATCGAGTCTCAGCAAGTTTGTTTTCATGGCACCATGCACACCCAAAGTGTCTCTCAATATAGTCAGCTTTAACATACCAGCCTCTAGTCATTAATGTGTTTAATGCTCTCAGAAGTGTCATTATGTTACAGTATATACAGAGCAGTTACAGAAATGGTAAAGTTCATTGCTGACAAGAAAACATAACCAAGTTTTAAAAAAAAATCACCAATGTGAGGGATAAACCTGTGATGGCCATTAAAGCTATCAGATTAACAGTATTAAAAAATATATATATATTTGCCATTGAACCAGTTTTTTGTAATAGTGAGCTATTTGAGTACAAAAGTGATCCGAGCCCAAGACAGTAATTAGGAAAATGCTGTGGTGTTTGCATTTGACCATTTTTAGTTTCACCTGTATATCTTGGCTCAGCTTGCATCATACTGATGGATAATAAGATTCTGTAAGTGTGCTTGGGCATGGTTCAGGGGATGGTGTAAATGGCACGAGAATGCAGTATCGTAGTCACAGGCCAAGCCGTTTAGTGCTGTCCTGTGGCAAGGTGTTTGGAATGTCAGTAATTAAGTGAATACTTAACAGTGTTTGCTGCTTTAGGGTTTTCAGGCGAGTTCTTCCCTTACCAAATGGGAACTGGAACACACTGGTAGATGACTGGTGCTGCCACCCTGATCCTTTTGCCAACAAGAAGCTTCACCCTCAACAAGAGGACTGTTTACTTGGTGACACCTACTACCTCTTGACACGGGACAGCAGTTGTGACCAAAGCCTTACAAACGGACTGGACTCCTCCAGCGTGAGCACAGACTCTAATCTACAATCTGGAAAGGTGTGTTGTATTGACAAGCTCACCAAAATCGAAGCAGTACTAGTCCACTCTGTTCTTCTGTGTTCAGTGTTTCATAGGTGGTATTTGAACTCTTTTCTTGGGGCATCAGAAGTCCTCATTCATGTTTAAAAGAACTCTGCTCCATCTACACTGCCTCTGGGCTGACAGGGAGTGAAGAAAGATGTTCTTTCTTCTTTATGAAGGGTTCTCAAGGAAGCGCCATGACATTCTCTTTTTTTATAGATCCTCCACCAGCCTGAGAAGTCTAACTTCTTCAGGGCTATTGATTTTTTTTCCTTGTTTCTTTCCTTTCCTCATTCTGTGGGTTTCTGTGGCTCTGTGTCTGCTCCGAGTAAATGGAAGAGCCCTTTGCTGTTCAAACACCTGATTCATCTTTCACTTCAGTAAATGGTTCCTCTCTGGTTATTGATTTCTGTTACATGTGGCTTAAACCAGTTTGTTCTCTCAGATCATGTATTTATTTCGGTTTTGTGTTCATGTCTTGCAGCAGGTACCTAGCCACAGGAATGTGGTTTGCTGTAAGAATTGCTGTGCAGTGCTGGGAGAGGCAGTCACGACAGGTAGGAGTCATAACTAAAGCCGCTGTAATAATGCATGCACTGTTCTGTGTCTTATTTCACCGTTTTACCTTAATAAAACTAGTAAAAATGGGTGTACCGGGTGTATTTTATAGGGCTTTTAGAAGTCCTCAAATTTATTCTCAGTAGTCCCCGGGTATTGCTTTAAATCCACAGAAAGTAAGTGTAGATGTGTACACTGAACACTTTATTAGAAACACCTGTACATTCATGTAAATGTTCAATCTTCTGGTAGCAGAGCAGTGTATATTATCATGGAGATACAAGACGAAAGCTTTAGGAAATGTTCACACCAAAACATCCGAATGGGGAAAATTCTAACCTCTGCTCCAGGGGACATAGTGTTGCGTTAATTTGTTTCCACTCAGTAGCTACTGGTACCATTAAGTTTTATTCCGTAAATATTTAAATCTAATAAAATACCAGTAAAATCGGACCTAGAAAACAAATGACGGTTAAAACAGTGTTGAACGCAGCGTCTTCAGAAACATCAGTACTGTTCCATATTTAAACCATGCTTGGATCAACACTTTGTGGCCCTCTCATCATGTTCCATTGTTCTGCATTGCTCGATAACCAACAGCTTCATTTATTTTTCTTTCATTCAATTATGCCCAGTTAATTCAGTGAACTAAGTTATATTCAACCCTATCTCGACATATTTAATACAAAATAAATATGCTTCTGTTGCAGAAGTTTTAAAATTCTATATAACTGAAGTGGTGGTAAGGCAAAGCGAAGATGGAGAACATACCATGCCACAAAATAGGCAAGTACTGTCACATTTACTATACAACACACCTAAATATTCCGTGCACTATGAAAATGTTTCATTAATTTGAGTCCTGAAGTCCAGCACAGATTCAGACTTCTCTGATTTAAACTCACGACTTTCTTACCAGGTTTAGTGAGTGTTTTAAAGATGGAGGATTACCACACTGTGCAGGTAGAGACGTTCTTCAGGACTGTAGTTCAGAATTAAACATGTAACTAAATCTTGATCGTTTTTCTTCTCCAGACAGCAGTTCCTAGAGAGAGTGCTTCATTCCAGACTTGTTGAGCTGTCATCTGCTCAAAGCATATTCCGTTTCTCCATCCAGACACCAGATGGTAAATCTCTGATCATGGTACGTACGGCTAGTCTAAATCTCATGCCTTTCTTAACAGTAATTTTTATTCTGTCTTTTTTTTTTTCAATCTTACACCAATATTCTCAAGTACATGACCGATATCCTTTAGAATGTGGCTGCACCTGAACGTTGTGGTTAATGTCGCTCTGTTAATATGAACAGCTTTGGCTCTTAAACATGGACAGCCTGATCGCTTCGTTCTCCGAGAAAGCCATCAGCGGTGACATCCTCGTCTCTGCCAGTGACCGTCAGCCTAATAAGCATCAGTCACGCAAGGCAGTTAGAGCAATCAAAGTCCTTTACCTCCCCTGCACTCACGGTCAACAGGATGAGTAAGTCATAAATTCACATCTCATGTTCTTCTCGCCCAGCTCCTTGATTATAATTTCTGACACCTGATCTAATGAATTAGTTCCGTACACCAGCCGCTTTTAGTGTCTTTTGGGTCTAAATACTTGTGGATGTTATTTACATTTTTTAGGTGTTCATGTTTTTAATGGTGATGCATAGTTTCTCCAAATGTTTTTATTTTAATTTTGGTTTATTCCTGTTAACACTGTAAATAAATCCTGGAATGCACATGTATTCAGAATGGATGAACTAAACACTAAAACTTTTTTTTTTTAATTATTATTTTATTCTTTAACGCATACATTACATGGAACCGGATTCAAAAGAACATTTAGATAGGCTTCTGTGCTTGCAGTATTACGTATTCCACCAGCTATATTATTTCAATCTCGAAGGCTGTGCACTGTACAGCATTATTACATGTCTCACTGTAATAGTGTTCTGACATTCATGTCCTGTGTGTGAATTTATTTTTTTTTCAGCGTGCAGGTGAACTGTTGACAAATGATAAGAGAAGCACATGTGCACATAGTAGACACATAGTGGACATCTTCCAAGCTGCACCTATGCTTCTGTGTAGGTTATTCTGTCAAAATGACATGAGTGTTTGCTGAAATTTTTTGCTGGCATTGTGATTTTCCATGAATCCGAACGCTGATCTTTCTTTTAAGAGGACAGTTTCGGGTTTCCTGCAGAACTGCAGCACAGATGGCTAAATGTCAGTGAAATGTCCTGGATAGATCATTGGCGTAATGTGACAGGACATCAGTCTCTACGCTACACTCTCCCTGTGCCACGTTCCCATTCTCTGTGCAGCGCTCCCCCTCCTCCCTGACAGATTGCCGTGACATAATTAAAATTGTCATATTTCAAACTGTCTGATTAATGTAATTTATGTCTCACTCGCTTGCGCTCTCTTTCTCTCTCTCACTCTGTATCTGTCTCTCTAGAGCTGTTGATGCATGGGAGAAGGATATCAGCGTTCACCCACTGATCTTCCCTCGGAGCACATGTGAGGAGGTGCTGCAGCTCCTGAGCTCCTTTACCAAAACACTGCCTTCCTCACTGTGCTCAATGAACTGCTACCAGGTCTGAATAACCCTTCACTCACAATTTTACTACTTCACTTACAGCCAGCATTACAGTTTAAAAAAAAACAAACAAACAAAAAAAAACCACTATATAATATATAAAACATGACACGACATCAACACACGCTTTCACAAACCAGACCTGTATCTCAATACACATTCAGTGTATGAATCTTTCTAGTGTTTGTTACCATGTTGCTGAATTCATATGCAGTTTTAATATGTTCTAATATACCCAGTGTTCAACTCACCCATATAGAAACTCACCCGAACGGATGCTCTGCCTACTAACATTTACGTGTAAGAGCATTGTATCTAATTTGTGATGCAGAGTGGAAATAGCAGAAAACATGTCCCACAGTGACGAATATGTATCCCAGAATAGTTGCCCTGAAACAATCAGATCAACATGGAAGCGTGCCAGGTATTAAAAAAAGCTTTAGCTCTCATCTGCCTTCTAGTAGATAAAGCTTTGCAGAAATGTACTCTGGGGGAAGTCGTGAATAATGTTGCTGGTGTAGCAGCTGTGTTCATACATGTAGTGCAGTTTATTTCACCTGCCCAACTCTGGACAACACTTATTTACTACTTTACTACTTTTTTTTGCATTATGTTATCATTATTATATAGATTATTGAGCAACATTTGCATTATTTTCTAATCTAATCAGATAGATAGATACTTTATTCATCCCAGTGGGAAATTTCAAATCATGGATGTTTATTGTCGTTAATGTGCATTACGTTGGCTCTTCGTTACTGCTCACAGTACTTGCCAATCCTCATTCCTGAAACCTTGTCGAAACATGCCGGTTACCTCCAGTGAGAGCTGTGAACGTTGAATAGAAATGGAAAAATGATCCTGCCTGATTCTGTCGTTCTAGAGTTTCACAGAAAACCAAACAGAGATTCCGAAGTGCATCTCCCCTGTCAGAGAGGTTCCTAATTAGTTCGAAAACTTTGCCATTGTTCCTGAAACTGTTCCATTTCAGTATGACACATGCAGAGACCTTCAGGCTTTAGCTGTGTGAAAACAGAATGTGATTGATGGAATGAATGAATGAATGTCTTACATCAGATGTGCAAGCAAAAGGGCATCTGGTTCTGCAGGTATTGAAACCACTTAATTAATTAGCATTTAATTTTAACACCTCTGCTGTTGTTATGAAGTACGCCGCATTTACTTCCGTTACCTCTGGTGCAGAAATCACATCCTCTTTGTCACATACTGCAGTAATTTTAGCACTGCCTACTGTGAAGCTGTCAGTGCTAGGGGCCGTTAAAACGTACAAGCGGGGGCTGAAACAAGTAGTGACGTTTTTATTTGCGCGAATGGGTTCTGTTATTCCACCAACAGGCTGCATAAATAAGACCGGTATGTTGAGGGCAGTTAAACGGAGTCCAGCGAGAGAACGGTAGAACGTTTCAGATGGCCAGAGTGAAAAGGAGCGAGAGATGCCAGAGTGGAAAAAGTACTTGAGCAGTTGTGAGTTTACACACTTTAACAGAGTGTTCTGGTGCTGATGCCATTGGGTCGAGGGCCACGGTAATCAGATGATGGAGTTCAGATTGAGTTACAGGAGATGGAGCTGAGTGCTCTGTCTGGAGACTTCAGCGCACAGTCCACTGTGATCATGAGTGACGTACAGCTGTCTGTCTGCTTCAACTGGCCTAGCTTTTGTGTTTAAATACGAGAGTGAGAGAGAGAATATGTATTTCAAAGACCGCTCAAGTTCTTCACCAAGAACACATTTTTCACTCCATATCATCAACACCCTATGCATTCTTCTGCCTGAGACGTCCTTGGCTAATGGGCTGAAAAGTATTTATAGCAGTGAATAGCATTTCTGCCACTATGAATAAAGAATGGCACTTCTCATTTATCAACACTCGAATTGCAAAAAGTGTGAGTGGGAAAACGTGAAGATGAAAGGAAAGGGAGCCAGCTAAATGCTCTACCGGATGGACGAAGACTTCAGTAGTATCTCATTATTATTGACCATGTAGGCTAATTTAGAGACGGCTCAGACCTTTATAATGTCACTAATGTTGCTGCTGGTCTGAAATGAATTGTTTCTCGTCTTCAGCAAGCATTATTCCATTCTGTCTACTGCATGACTTTCCCTCCTTTAGTGCATCAGCCGTTCAAGCTTCTTTCATCAAGAGAAATATTAGTCTTCGCTCTCCTTGCCAAGTTTGACGGATTCAGATAATCAAATGCCAGCACACAACCATCAAAAGGGCATGCAGGATGACAGCCTTTACTGATCTAAGTACTTCAGCTCGGCTGGCACAGGATATTCTGCACATAAACAAGAACCGTCTGGTGTCTAAAGGTCATTGTTGGCCATAGAGTTCTAGTATTTGAAAATTTTTACTTGTTCATTTCTTAACAGTGAATAAAAAAGTTAATATTGAAATTTCACAAGTATATATATCTATATCTATACATACTCCAAGGCTTTTAAACAAGGTTTAACTTCCAGTTCTCTCTTTGAGTGTATATACTGGATGTAATGTATTATGTGCATGGATTATTAACTATGTAAAGAGTGATGGTCCTTGAGTAACGCTCTCCAGGGACTGCTCCTTGAGCTCATCATAACCCCTCATCCATCACAGGAAGCAGACTCTGCTTGGCACTCGTGTCATGACAGATGCAGCGTTTCCGGCACATTCCTTTTTGTTATGAACTGCAAGTGTTTTGTTTAGTTTAAGTGTTTGATGTGGGAGCCAATTCCACATGCTTATTTTGCAAGATCAGTTTCTAAAGCACAGAGATGTATCATCAGGAAATTATTCCACAGAATGAAGATATTTGCAGTAGTCTGTACTTTTTATGAAACATGTTGCACAGTATACTGAACCATATTTTTTTGTTTGTTTGTTTGTTTTTCTCCCTTTTTCTCTAGATGGCGTATTTGAGAAGATGATTTTGTGAGTTAGAAGTGGGTCAGAATGTACGGAATCTATTTCATATGCAGCATGAGACCGTTGTGTTTATGGAACTGAACTATCGTTAATAAACGGTGAATATTAAAACCATAAGGATTTTTATACATTACTTCATTATTCACTGTTGTAATAAAAGTCAGTATGTTATATAGAATATCTTGTCTGTATTGTATGATGGTGTCCAAGTGGTTTCACAAACCAGTGATTTGTACCTGAATACAGGAACATTTCCTTATTATCATACATGCTTCAGAAGAAGGAAACCACACTTAATGCCATGTTTTGTTCCCAGTACCAAGTATCGCATCTTAATTCCTGACCATGAAATGCTAATATGGGATAAAGACAGAGGCTCCAGATCCCCTGTGAGAGTGGGTACTGAAGATGAACGAATGAATGGTTAGAATTGTCTGACCTTCATCACGTCTTTAACAGTAAATTCAAAGCATTTTATACCACTTTGTGCTTCTATTTTTGCATTTCTTAATAACACTCATCTGAATGCTAATGGACTTAGGAACAGAGTTAGTAAGCAACTTTTTTCCATCCTGGGTTGCCTAAAATTACATTCATTCCATTAATTTATTAATGTAATGAATAAATTGAATTGATACCCTTTAAAAAATAATTGAACACAGGCTATGGACATTCACTACAATAAAAGATTTAGTTGTTGATACTGATTTTAAATCAAATTAGCATGTACATTTCTTTTAATAAAAAAAAATACACCCTCAAAATAGTATTGGTTTGTTTAAATAACATCTTGATAGTGCTTCGAGTGTTGAGCTGCTGCTATATTCACTTCAGGCTGCCAGTGTGTACATGGAAAAACTTGCTGGTTTGAATGTTATGAAATCCTATGCAATGTATATATGCTATTTTTTTTTATAGGCTAACATTTTGCTCGAGAAACAATTTGTTGAGAGAAATAGAGCTTTTTAGTGAAGTAATTTGAAATGGGAGGAAATCCCCAATATTGGCACAACAGAATTTAATATTTTGTGTAACCATCATTTCCCAAGCTGATGTTTTCATATGATGCTGTACCAGATAAAAAAAACCTAATTTAAATGAATCTAAAACCATTCTCCAGGGCTCGGTTTAGGTTGTCTGCTTCAGCTCTTGCCTCTTTTAAGACATGGAAAAGAGCCAGTGAACCATTTTGTATTGAAAATGTTATGCTATGTGAATTCGACCCGAAATATTATGTCCATGATGTTCTCACAAGCATATGAGAATTAAGAAGTTCCACATCACCGTATATCTACCATATAACTACTACAAGACTGGGCTCTTTTTCACCTGGAAGCCTTGACTTTTTTTTGCCCAACCCACTTTTAGTGGCTCTTGCTCCAGATTGTTGTTCAGAAGAAACTCCAGGCACATGATGCTTGATGAAAGCACCTTGTTTGTTCTGGATAGTAGTTTGTTGGCTTGGATGTGTGTTAAAGTTAGATCTTTAATTAACAACCAACACATGAAGACATCCTTTTGAATCATTCTCCTCACTACAAATGAACAAAATGTACTGCAGTCGTTTTACACTCGGCTTCATCAGAGCAATTAAATTACATTGTTTCCTTAATATGAAGAAAGTTGTGCTTAACCTTTACTGGGATGCCAATGGTTCTATTCATTATAATATAGGGGTTCTCTGAAGAGTGGCCTGACAAGCAGTTAGACTACATGAGGCAGTAAGTCTAGCATTTGATGTAATTAAAGAGCATTAAATGTAAATCATCAGGCAAGTGTGAACACTTTTCTTTTGCATAATGACATTTCTTTTGTCAACAAGTGAGAGTATTGTCAGATGTGAATTATTTGGGGGTTAAATGTGCTGTGAATGCTAAGGCCATGCTGTCATGGTGGTTTCTTGGGTATATTTTTTTCTGCAGTTTGAAAGCATAATAGCTTGTTATTTTTCTGATTGTTCACTCAGCTCGCTGATCTATTTCACATGGCCACATTTAGTAGTGGCACTTCTACAAGTACAAAAAAAAAAAATCACAATCACTCATCTGAAAAAATACAGTTTAAGAACACCAATAACTGGAATACCTTAAAGTCTTCTCTTAATAGAAAAAAAAAACAAAAAAAACCCTCTATGACTTTTTTTTTATTTCCTTTTTATTGCATGTCTGGTTTTATAGGAGGAAAAAAGCTCCAAGACAGTATAGGAGCCAAACATTGAGCATTAATATTTGTTTTTCTTTTAAGCAGAATGTCATTAAACAAATCATAGAAAATCTTATAGAAATTAACATTTGATGTTTGTGTGGATGAAAGAGATTTCAAGCCCAGTGGGTAGAAAAGGCAGCTTTAAACACATTGTCATCATGGATCTCCTTGCCAAGCCACACATCAGTAATCGATTTGGGATCAATAAAGGAGCAAACATGGATTAACCTATAAACTGTGACGAGGTAAGATGCTTCAGCAGCACTGCTACAAAAGGCCAAACACAGAAACAGAGATTACAGAGATGTCTGCCATGACAGATGCAGCCCTGCCATCCCAACGCTCTACAATAAATGATGTCTCAGGTATGTATGGAGGTAAATCTAAATAAAAAAAGCTTAACATGGGCAAGCGCTGACAGTTTGGTGGAAGATATTGCACCATTATGTGAAATAAATGCTGCTGAAACCTGATTGCATGCTATTAAAAGACTGTGAACGTTTGATATAGCAAAGCAAGTTTTCATTCTTCAGTTTTGTTCTAATTGTATGTCAAATTAAATTAACTGTTAACTTTATTATTGAATGATTGTCCTCTCCTTGCAAGTTCATAGAAGTTGAGTCATTTAGTGATTTGGAAGCCCTAGGAAAAATATATCTGTTGGCTCTTATTTATCCTCATGCTAAAATCACTCATTTAATGGGCACAGGATAGTATATTCTATGAACAAAACAAAAGCTGTATCGGTTTTGTTAATATTATTTAACCTGGTGCATTAAAAGAATTCAGTTATAGTAGTGTGTGTATGTGGAGGATCTTTAAAAGGCTCAATCAGATTTAAGACCCAGAACTTTGCATTTCATATACTAACATTAATCCTAGTGTGATTAGCTGCACTGTTTCCAGTCTAAAAAAAAATGGATTCAACTTTGAAAGTGTAATGACAAACTTTTTTCTTTTCTCCCTTCCTCATCTTTCTTTTCTCATCTTGAATAACTTTGTTAAATTTTTTCACAGCCTAGAATATCACAGCGAAGACTCACCTTTCCACATTTTAGAGCATTAAGTTAATGGAGTACTAAACGTTTGATCTTGGGATCATGCTTAATTTGGGTTAACTGAGCAGATAGACCTGATTAATTCACTCACATGCCTCTAAGTGCTTCATTGATGTGATTGTTTTGCACCTGTGACAACTTTTTCCATATGATACACTATATGGCCGAAAGTATGTGGACAACTTGAAGCTGTCTCTTCACTGGTACTAACAGTGAGGTCCTTGGAGACATGCTTCACTAAAGTTGGTGTGGAAGTAGAACTCGAGTGCCTTGAACAGAGCTCTGACCTCAATCCCACTGAGCACCTTTGGGATGAACTGGAACACAGTCTACACCCCAAGCATCAGTGCCTGACCTCACTAATGCTATTGTGGCTGAATGAGCAAATCCCCACAGCTCTGTGCCAAATTCCAGTGGAAAACCATCCCAGAAGAGTGAAGGTTATTATAACAACAAAAGGGGACCGAATCTGGAATGGGATGTTTAACCATTACATATCAGTGTGACTGGTCAGGTGTCCACATACATTTGGAAATACAATGTATTTTAGGGCAGAGAGCTACAAAGCTCCAGTTACATAAACTGCTTACAAATGTTAACTAATTAGAGCAGAGAGAGTAAGTAAAAAACAAAATCTATCCGTCTGGCCTGACAATTTTCTTCTAGGTAAATAAATGACATATATATTTGCGATTAGACATAGAGGATCTGCTAGAAAATATAGTAAGGGTCATAATTATAAAACTAGAGTTGCTGGACCGTGTATATATCAGGTACAGTACACTGGTCCACTGAAATATTTCTGTTGGTCTGCAGCCATCCCATGTTCTTTCAGTAAACAACCTCTGCTTTAGCGCAGTAAACACGACGTGTTGGTAGTTGAATCTAAATTGATTCTAAAATCATTTAGCGGCAATAAAATTCATTTCCATATTTAATTATACATATGAAGGTTTCAAGGCATTTATACACTGTTCCAAGAAGTGTTTTGTAAACTCCAGCTGAGAAAGGCAGACCCACACACTGTATGCATGTATGAGATTGTGCGTAAGTTTGATTAGTATTAAAAGCCTTTCAACAAACTCAGGGTCATTTGTTGCTCTTTAGCAAATAGACCACAGAAGCATTTTACACAGTCATCTGCATCTTAATGTTAACGTCTCTTATGCACTGAAAGCATATAATTGAACCTCAGGGAAAAAAATAAATAAATAATTGAGGAAATGTCGGTTCAAAAGTGTCTGGCCTTTTCTATACATTCCCACAAAAGCACTTTAAATGCTTCAATCTACAGCTAATTTGGTGGCAAATGCTGTTTGCCAGTGGGTTCTATTCCATCAAGGTCTTGCTGTTTGTGTCTAGAGGTGCAGTAGTGGTGGGCTGTAAGGAGGTGGCCTATTTGGTTGCACCTTGTAACACAGTTAGCCATTCTCTCCTCACACCCTTTTTACAGACAGCACATGTAGCATGACAAATGACACCCATGAGCCAAAGTAATACCTAAAGTTGATTGCCTGCTCAGGGCACAGGGTCAGGTGTTCTGTTTCCTTTGTGGCTTTATCATAGGCTCAAGACCTCGTTACAATTTATCTGTAGAGCATATAGAGAAATATGATAGCATACGTAATTTCATAACATGTTAATGGACATTTAGTAGTTCAGGAGGCTGTATGTATGTATTATGACTGTTTAATGGTACATTCCATGGATCACTGAAAGCCTTTCTTTTTCACCGCTGCTTGTGTGTGCTGTGTGTTTTAAATAGCTGGTTTCAGGAATTCTTCAGCAGTGTAAGTGTAAGAAAAGCACACACTTAAGTGACTGGTATTGTTCTTGTGTAACACCGATTCTGACAGAAATTGTACACATCCGTTCTCAACATATTCCCTAAGGCAATGATTTTTTTTGGACTGTACGCATGCGCTAACAGATTATAGCTGCTTGTATTTCTGCTAAGTGCTATTCTTAGAAGGATTAATTTAGACACAAAGATCACTTAATGATTGTAGGTTGGCATCACCTCTGGCAATTTAATT
>JAOTRN010000046.1:13220935-13231995 GCA_028566695.1 Bagroides melapterus | reverse complement strand
ATGTATATATGTATGTGTGTGTATATATATATATATATATATTTTTTTTTTTTTTTTTATATATATTACACTGTACATCTGTATATAATAATTTATTGCATTTTCACTGGTTTACTGTATGTCAGTCTTACTGTATATATTCATTATATTCTTGCACTTCTGGTTAGTTGCTAACTGCATTTCATTAACTTTGTACCTGTACTCTGCTTAATGACAATAAAGTTGAATGTAATATAATCTAATGTTTGTAAGATTATTTAGTCTATTTGGAATTTTAATAGTCACTATAAGGAGACTGCGGTCTCTAGTGTCTACCATCGCACTTCTAACTCTCCTACACAATGCTTTATTGTTCACCTTCTAATTACACCTGTTCAGGCAGGCATGGCCAAGTTACGCTGTTCCAACTTGTTAATAAAAGTCTACCTTGGGTCTGTTGCCACACAGCTAGTGCAGCAGGGTCAAAATGGTTGCGGTAGAAACAGAAGATAGTGAGCACCTGTACAGCCCCTAGAGAGGGAAGCCCAGGTTCTCTCCTCTGGGGAAGAAGTGATCCATCCTCGAGGGGTCATCAACCACGCTGTTACGCTCAGCACAACGAGCCACTGTTTTGTATAACCACCAGCCTCTACTCACCAACCTGGATTTAGCAAACCAAACAACAAAAAGTAACCAAAGTAACAGATCAATAATGCAGAAAGAGAGTGAGTGTGGACTTTTAAAAACAAAGAATATGTTAGAAATGAAAGGTCTTTCAATAATAAGACAATTAAATTCCTTTATTCAGGTTTGTAGTAAAAGAAAATATTAAGACATGTAGAAGTACTAAAAAAGCAAGAGCAAAAAAAAGTATATGGCCTGAATCGACATTTTTACAGGGAAGTTGAATAATAATCAGAAATTAAATGCAAATAGTTGGATATCAAATCAACTGAATAAAATATACAAAACACACGTAAACATACGAGCATCACCATATTTTTAGGACAGAACGAGCAGTCAAGCTTTAACAAGCTTTAGGGCATTCTTCAAAGAATAAGCTGAAGGGCCTACTGTCAGCTTATAAGAGATGACCTTATTTGCTAGTTGTTAGTCAATGCAGCTCCAGGGACAAGCTTCAAATCAGCATTTCCATAAGCCATGAATGTCACTCATTTTGTGCATGTGAAAGGAGGCAGTGCTCCACAGCTGCATTACACTATGGACAGAGCAGATTGTGTTACCCCTACAGTTTCACCAGCTTTACAGGAGATATGAGACTCCTGGCAACCAGGAAGAACAAAACATGTAATAAAAATGTCTGACTCACAGCATGAATAATCAAAAATCTTTTTTCTCCTCCAAGTGCCTTTAGAAGAAAGTAATGGCAAAAGTTCAGATCAGTCATTACATTTAAACTTGACATGCGGTACCACTCTACAATGTCCAAACAATCCAGCAGACAAAGAAGCATTCATCAAGTATTAATCATCACTAAGCACTGACAAAGAATGAATGTTATCTTTAGTTAAAAGCATCACAAACATTTCAATGCACCACTAAAGAGGGTGAAGTAGGAAAAATTCAGGACCAAATTGTGTGTGTGTGTGTGTGTGTTTTCACAGTTTTGTGTTGTCTGTAATGTTACTGAAATACCTCCTTTAAGAACACTCTTTATACAAATACATTACATATTTTTCATTAACTCATTTGGTACAATTCACCTCCACACTGCTGTACTGTAAAGCGTTGGCATGGTCACATTTATTGTTACCACTTTATGAGATGAAATTAACAAAACAAAATTTTCACCTAGAGGTACTATATAAAAACTTGCAAAGCTGAAAATAAATCGTTATTAAAAAAGAACCCAACGTATTCCTTCTTGAACACAGCATAAACATTTTATTTTATTTTAATACAAATCCTTTACTGCTAATGTTTCACTGCTCAAACATTAGGCCAAATACCACTGAAAGATTATTAGAAACAATCTCAGATTTCACAGACTATTAGCATATAAATTGTGAATCTAGTTTTGTAATGTTGTAGTGTGGCTTAAATAAAAACATTACTATTATTAGTACAAAATTTAAAATTGGGGAAATTCAAGTCCAAGAAATAATGTATAATTTTATATATTATATATATATATATATATAAAATAAGTTTTACTAATGTGTGTATTTAAATTTTTAAATACCAGTTATGCATGCATGTAAAAATTATTTCTGTATCTGGATAGTGGCTGACATATGAGCTGTGCATCAGTACGCATTACTGACACATCCGCTTCAAGGGCTTAAACAAAAATGTGGAAATAAGATGAAAATTTCCTGCTTCCCCTTCAGTGATCAGTCAAACCCCTCAAGGACTGTTTTTCAAATACATCTTCCCCTACATAAATGCCTAAACAAAAGCTGTTGCAGAGATGCTAAAAATATATATAGGAATTGTAAATAAAACACCAATAAATGCTGACTATTAAGATTATTTCAGGAAGCAGCTCCAATTCAACGTGTTGGCCTGCTCTGGCAATGGCCACATAATCAGGTAGCACGTTTTAGAAAATTCTGTAAAAAAAAAAAAAAAAGTCTGTAATAATTTAAATTACAGTCCTTCTATCTAGACATCATTATTAATATACAAGGTACCACAAAGGATGAAATGATTACAAATCAATTTTTACATAAAAAGCTAGATATTTATAATATAATAGCAGATAATGGTAAATTATAATTGATGTTCTTTATTTATACATATGTATCTGTGTGTATGTATGTGTGCATAAGAATATGCCTAATCCCTGTTCCTGTTCCAGCAGCTTTGGATTCCTCTCTGGAGTTCAAAGCATCAGAGGGGAGATGAGGGCTCAACGCAAGACCTTTTTATTCAGCAGAACATATTCATACGAAAAGTTGAGCCATGTCCATGGAACAATTATGAATATAAAAATGGACAGCTGTAATAATTAAATGTGAGTATTATGATAACCACTGAAAAAGTACATAAACACATGCAAACATGGTAACGTATTATTCCAGGGAAAAAGTCAAGCATTAATGACATTTAAGACATGTATAATTCTTCATTTCAGTCATTTTGCAAGCAAGATAATATGCACAACCTGCATCCATTAGATAGATCCTTGCATCACACTTCACATTGTCCTAAAATATCACATGCACTTTTCTTTTAGAAGAAAGAAGCACTTATGTACCTTTATGAGTTCTTGATTCATGCAAGCTTTGAACAACATCTAAACAAGACACACCATAACATAGCATGCAGAGTGTACCGCAGCAGACGCCAATTAATCTAGCTGGCATGGCAAACTGCAAATTACGGTATAAATTGTGAAAACTACGCAAATGGAGAGCTGAGTCGCTGTGCGTATTTGTGGGAAAAAACTTTTCCCTATGTCCGGCCAAGGACCACACCTCCTTACACATCCGAATTAAGACTGAGGTTGGCCAGGCGTGGATCCGAGTTGATCTCATACCTGTAATGGTAGCCCTCCATGTGGTCCCTGCATGCATCACGAATATTATACATCCATCTCTTGATGCCTTTTCTGTTCAGGTAAAGGACTAACAGGAATATGACCCCAATGAGGGCCAACACCATACCTAGAAAGACATATGAGGTCTCAAGGGTAACCTCCATATTTCCAGAGTCGATGCACTGCAGCTCCGAATGCCTCAAGTACACAAGCTGGTTGGTTCTCAAATTTTCAGGCTGAGTGCAGGTCAGGTTCTGCTTGTCCACAACAATATCTGAGCTCTGCAACCATATCACCATGTCCTCAATGTTGCAGTCACACACCCACGGGTTTCCCAGCAAGTAAACCCGAAGCCCAGGTATCTGGTTGAACTCCTTTAACGTCCCATTAGACAGCTCTTTAAGAGCATTGTTCCGTAGGTCCAAACTAATAAGTGTTTGGTTTTGAAAAGTCATGTTCTTAAATGAAACTAATGAATTGTTTTTCAGATCCAATGTGGTGAGATGAGATAAGCTGGTGAACATGTCATCTGGAAGGACGACAAGGTCATTGTTTGCCAAGATGAGATTGGAAAGTTTAGGAACAGCATGCTTTAAAAGGTTACAAAAAACATCAGCATAGGAGAAATTATAAAATGATCTGCTCAGGTTTAAGACTTGGAGCGTATTGTTCTCTGGAAAAGCATCAGGGCTAAAATTCAAGATTCTGTTGTTGCTCAGGTCAAGCACACGGAGCCTTGGCAAGTTGTCAAACACCCCAGGGTCCACTTGCTCTATTTGGTTTTCCGGCAGATAAAGTTCTGCCAAATAGTCCAGGCGCACAGGAAAGGACTCCTTCGTTAGACGGGATATAACGTTACCGGTGAAGATAAGGGTCGTTGTGTTGGGTAGAAGTGATTGTGGGATAGATGTTAAGTTCTGGCGATTGCACTCTACTGTTGTTTCTGTGCACATGCATTTGTGAGGACATTCCAGAGTCGCAGCAGTGCCAAAGCATGTAAGGAAAAGCAGCACACAAGGAGTGGAGACGCGACGCCTGGCCTGCTTCTCCTTCTGTAACAGTAAGCGCAGCGAGCCTTCTGCACGCATTTCTGCCCGCCTTTACACCGCTGTCAAGAAAAGTACCGCTGCACTGAAACTAACACTTGCACAAATTCAGGCAAGTCCGAACTCTACACCTTTTGTGTTTGCTTGCAATTTCGGTGAACACTTTCTTTCATTCCTTCCACTTGTTTTCTGTACACTTTTGTCTTACGTAGTCACAAATGCCAAAAGCAACATGCAAATAGCACAGATCCTAGGAACCTGTTCAAACGGCTCTCAAAATCACATACCCGCCGTGAATCCTCTTCTGTGTCCAGCTCCACCATTGAATGCACTCATTCCAGTCTTCAAGCAAAAAGTTCAATCTCCAGCAACCTACTTCTCTCGCCCTGTACAAATTTCACCTGCAGTCTGTAAAATGTTCAGGTTTTAGTCGCTGGGTAGCTGTGATATGTATCCAGAAACTTTGGAGTTTTTCATTTCCTTCATTAATTCTGTGTTCTTTTCGGATTTTCATGTCAGCGCTTTGGACACATAGCAGACTCTTCCCGAGTTCAGATTCCTGCTCCGTTCCCCAAGAGCCGCGTCCAAATCACACAGTGGACTGTACCATTATAGCACTGTGGGGGACGACGACGACGACAACGACGCCACAAGAACCATAAACCATGCATAACAGCTAGTGTGAAGTGAGGTGTAAGTTTACAGTACCTGGTTTGAGATGTTACCATCATATTCACCTTTTCGTATGTTTATTGTTTACGCGCATTTATAATTTACTGTTCTTTAAAGAAAATCGTTTAACCCGTCTCTATTGGCACAGATTGTCGGAAAACAAACGTCACTGCTCAGGACACGGGCCTGACTGTTTTTCATTTTGGTGTGTATTTAGGGTTATAATTTCTCCTGCACTTAAATGTAACTTTTCTCCAATATTTCGATATCATATATCATAAACTGAGGTAAGCTTGGACAGTTACGCTTTTATTTATTTTCATTTACTTTCTTATCAAGGTAAGCGGAAGGTAAAACTTGTCACGAGCCCTTGCAATGACACTGCTGGATAGGTGTAATATGGTTTATGTATAATTATATAAGGGGATGTGGGCAATATCAAAGTATACTCCAAAAATCTTAAGGTAGGTACTCTAAAATGGCATACTTGCTTTGTTTAGCTTTTGTTGCGAGCTTCTTTATGTTGGTATATACAATACTGTGCAAAACACTTGCAAAGGCATGCTGTAAAGCAAAGATTAAACGTTTCTAAAGAACGCAGTAACTACTAATAACTCAAGAAAAAATCAATATTTCATGGGATAACCATTTGCTTATAAAATGGGAGTCTCAGGTACAATTTTATAAGGAGGATGGTTGAAAAGTTTCATGGCTGCTAAGGTCCTCATCCCTTGATGCACGATGTTGCACTTGCTGCCATTTTTGCTTTTTTTTTCCACATGAAACAACATTTTTCTTAACATATTTTTTGCTTACAAATTTTTCAGAACATTTTTGGAAATTGTAAGGGATATAACTGATACATGAGTGAATGCATGAAACACCTGAGAACTATGGTGATATGTGTAATAAATGGTGTTTGTATGAAGTATTATATTTACCTCAGTAAACTAGACGGGAAAATATTAACAGCTACTTAAGCGTACTGTACTATGTTCATGTAATTTTACAGATTGATGTTTGTGTGTATTTTATTTAAAATCCTGTGTTGTGTTACTACTGCAAGAAATAAATGATTAAATGGTACTTATCTTTTAGTGGAGTTTTGACTGTGATTTCATATGTTCATATGGCATGTTCAAAATGCTTGCCTATGAATTTGGATTATACTGGATTAACCAGGTTACTGCTGTAACAATAACGTCTAGCCAGCATCTTAATACATGCGTCACATTGACTTGAACTATTCTGTTCATATACTATTAGAAAATGTTGGAGTTGAACTTAGTATTGAAATGTATTTTTTCCACGAATAAGCAAATAATGTTTTAAACATGTCATTAGGGATGAAAGTAACAGCCTAAACTCATTACTGTATGTCCAAAATTACAAAATTGGTTTTCAGGAAGTTTGTGTGCAAAAGGTAAATAGTTCCATGTAATTCAGGATAATACTGTTTGAAATGTCTCTTTACATAAGCCATTTTAATTTGCAAATCTTCAAGTAAGTTTCTGCTTCAGTCTATTGAGCTTTTCAGGTTCTAGCTTCCACACTCATTGAAACTTTTGTGGCTAATTATAGACATTGATTAGATAGATTATGAGTAACTCCTTATCCTTGCTATGAATTGCTCAGAAAACACATGTCTAAAACATATTTTTACTCCCAGCACCTACCTATTTTTTTTTCATTCTTTACTTTTAAACATACCGTCCCCACTCTTGCTTTACTGCTCAACAATTGCTTGGCCCTGTAACAGTGGTACATCTCTGTCAACACATTTGTGGGTGGGCTCAATTTACACCCAGCTTGAGCTCTGAATGATGTAAGTGCCAAGGTTACCCCAAGCAGTGACAATGCTATGAGGTACAAAAAAGCAGCCATATTTTTATTTAATTTTATTTATTGCTTATGTTTTTAGAATCATTTCAAAGGCAACTTTTAAGAGAAAATATATCTTATATTGATGTGGAAAAGGTCAAACTTTGAGAAGTTTGTATTTGCAGCATAGGTAGATCTGTAGAAAATTATTCTTTTAAAAAAATAGTATTGTTCACTATTGCTCATAGAAAATGTATTATGCATTACATTACATATTATGCACAAATGTGTTGCAGTCAAGGACCCCTTTAACTGTTAAAGAAAGTCTGAGCCCTGCAGCACAGGCACTACTTAAATATTAATCTCATTATTTCAATTTGTACAAATTGTGATATACTCGATGGTTATTGCTACCATAGGGTTTTTCATTTTGAGCTTTCCTCTCAGAGAACAAGAGCCATGCTGACATTACATGTAGGCTATGTAATATTATTCTGTTTCTAAGAGTTTGGATTAAACAAATTAATTTAATTCAAGAGGCCAGTCAAAATAGCCATTAAATATAATAATCATATAGCAGCTTTGATAATGCCGGGTTGTGATTTTCAACACTGGAATAAAAAGCAACTGGCTCCTCAGACTACACTTTAAGAATAACTGGGCTGTCCTCGCGTTTGTTATCTTATTGCAAGTTTTAATATCAATAAGCACAACAAACGAATGCATACTCATTTGCATACTTCAGTGTAAGCTAAAAAGCACCATTCTGATACCTTTATCAAAGATATTAGGCCCAACGTGTGCGGTGGCCTACAAGTGATGACGTACACGGGGCACCGGCTCGCGCTATCAGCGAAGCACACGCATGGAAGGAGAGGTTAGAGAAGCGTATTAACCATATGCAGGGCGCAGATGTGACTTGTGGGTGAATAGACATATTCATTTTAACTAATCAGCGCAATATAATATGTTCCCAAACTAGAGCTAGGAACTATTAAACAGCCCATAGCCACAACTCCACTGTGAAAGCAACCAGTCACAGTGGAGCCGACCAATAGAAATTTACGATACATGATTTCGGGAGCCAATCTGTGTTCTTGTCCTTCCCAGGTCGTACCTGACGAGCTCGCCCTGCTGTGGCTCTGCAGAATATCTGTATATAATACCTACAAAAGCAGGACTGTTTCATTAAAGATGTTCCTTCGGGTTTTCCATGCCGATTCAAGCTCAAACATTGCTTCAAATTTCATCTAGCAGCAGGTGAGAGAGTGAAATGTCCTCCAGGTTTATCGCTTGCGGAATTTGGTGATCATGTAAGCTAAGCTGGTTTTAGCTCGCTAGCTAACTTTTCTGTATAAGTTTTTTTAATGAACTTCTGGAACTTCGGAGTTTCCAACTGCATACATTTAAAAAAAAAACATGTATTTACATATGACATATACATGTCATACAACTATAGTCAATTCTGTGTTAGCAAAAACGCTTGTCAATAAACTGGTAAGCTATTGCTGCTAATAAGCAAATGAACAAGCTTGTAAATGTACTGTAAAACGGCAGTTAAAATGTGCTAACAAATGCTGCTTAAGAATGTACAAATAAAATATGACAAAGTACGTTTGCTAGCAAGAGTTATGTTATTTGTTGTTTCTGAATATTTATTGCTTTCTGTAATGGATTATTTGCCTCACAGCTGACTCATTTGCAAAATATATCTAACCAACAAGTTCCTAGAGAACAGGGAGGCGTTTAAATATTGCAAAACATCTGGCCGGCTTATCTGAAGTCTTTAACAGAAAATAACTTTTGTGTGGTAGAAACACAATGTCAGCTACTTTATCTTCACAAAAGTTTATTAGAAGTAGAAAATTCATAACGTTAGGTCACTTAACACCACCTGAATAAATATGATTAAATTCTTAGCTTCAGTTGAAAAACTGCTCAGTTTGTTATTTGAATTTTTATACTGTGATATCCTTGTCAAAAAGGTAGACATCACAATATTAATCCACCATTTCAAAGCCTATAAATCCCAGTGGTAAAAATTATATTTTCATTACAAAATTATAAAATTCTTTTGCACTTCCTTTTATAAGTATTAAACAGAAATAGACAAAATAAAAGGAGTGCCTGAAAGGAGTGCCTTCACTATCTACATATTGTTTTAACAGTAAAAATATGATGTGTACGGCATACACTTCATTTTAATAGAATGTGATTCCCATGACCTTTATTGTAAATGTGCGTTGTAGAGGGACTGCAATTTGAACTTGATCATTAGTAGGTTGCATGTCCATAAAATGTTTGTACTCTAAATCTATGCTGTTTGTTGTTCTGCATTTTAACTTGACCTGTACTAAGTTTCAGAAGGCGAGTAAAGGGGGAGACAATGCTTAGGGGAATGTTATTATACTGAAGAAAGAGAACAAAACAATATAATTAAAGCTTTAGTAATTTTTTTCCTTTTTTTCCCCCTGCTCCCTCTCTACAGGCCATTTTGTAGAAGTACTATTCAGAGTAATAGTTCCATATGTGTGAACAGACAGTCTGTAAATGGAAAAAAAGTTTATATGATGAAATTGGACAAGACTAAAATCCCAGACATTCATTAGTAATAATTACACTCCATAGCTCGCATTGTAAAACTAATCCAATCTGAGGAAAAAGAAAAGAATGTAGAGAACAGCATTTCCACTTGCATTCTCATTAATCATTTTGGCATTAGTAGCTGAAAGGGATTGGCTGTGATGAAATAAATACATTTTATAGTTAGTTGTATAGGAGTAATAGTAATGCTATGCTTATGTTTGATCATGTAATGCTATGTCGATTTCTCTCTAATTAGAAAGACAAGTTCACAGATAACACAGCCAGCTTTATTAACCAGTTAATTTAAACAGGTCTGCAGTCTTGTGGGGCATAAGTAAAATAATGTGAAATCAGCAAACTGGAAGATAAGCTTAAATAATATTAATATGATGTACTAATTTGTCTCTTTTTCCTGCACAGGTCACATTTACAATTATGGAGGTTTAAAAAGGTAACGTGTTTTGGGGGGAAGGGGTGTTTCCCCTCTCACTGGTGGACTGTTTAATGGACTTTTCAGGTGGTTTTGGAATTTTTTGCCTTTTGCACACTTAGCTAAACTAGAGAACTAAATTACAAAGAAAGTATTTTTGCAAAATTGAGAATATATGTTTGTAAAATTTTGTACAGAAACGAAATACCTGAATTATTTATTGGTTTATGATGCCACTGATGCTTCATCTAGCACTGTGTTGTGTGGGTCACGTTGTTGATATGGTGGACTGAGGCTAGGTTGACATTCACCCTGGGGTTGCTAGGGTGCGGTGGAAACCCAACACTTGCACAATTCTAGCACCCCAAAGTTTGGACAGAGAGCACTTTTTTTTCCCAATTAGTTTTTTTTGTGCTTGTGTATTTGTGGCAAGTTTAGTATAACTTATTGTTATTGGGCCTTATTAGTAGCTAAGACTGTGGCATATTTTTATTTAGTGGTTGAAAAGTGTGCATTAAGGTGTTGTGGGAAAGTTAGTAAGATGAGTCTGGTAGTCCCAGAATGCACACCAAAATGCCATTCGCCACGTCATGCGGAGGTGATTGTGGCTGCTCTGACGGGTGGCTCAGAAGGACAGCTAAAGACCTTCCTGTCAGCTTACTGCCATAATGCTGCCACTCTGAAGGATGAGTTTGGCCGCACAGCACTCCATCTCGCTGCTTCACTGGGAAAACGAGCCTTGCTCGAATGGCTTCTGGACAGCAAGAGTGCTGACCTGTTGCTGAAGGACAAGGAGTCGGGCTGGACAGCTCTGCACCGCAGTGCTTTCTATGGGCATATACACTGTATCATGGCCCTCATCAAGGTGAGCTGAGAATGGAACTTGGTACAACCTAAACTATGTGGGGATTTTCTTTTGTTGTTAATTAAAAAAAATAAAAAGAGGGATTCACCAAAATGAATAGTGCTTTACATGTGGAGTGTAGGTGTTCATGTAAAATACTATATATTGTAATACTAAAAT
>JAOTRN010000046.1:13200503-13212930 GCA_028566695.1 Bagroides melapterus | reverse complement strand
TTTCTTCCTTTCCACGGTTTGTTTTCTCTTAGGTGTTCTGCTGGCGCTCTGTGGGCACTTCGTTGAGACAGTGTAGGTGGGCCTACGGGCGACAAGTCTTCATGTCTGACATCGCCATTGGCAAGAGCAAAATGATGTTCATCACACAGGATGGAGAGGGCTTTAGTGGCCAGTGGCTTGGTGAATACAAGAAGGGTATAGATAAAAAAGGTGACTCTATCTACTTAATTTCTGACAGATTGGCATAGATTGCATAGATTGGATGTGAATGATCTTCATCTCAGCATGAATGCTGGACTTTGTTGGCAGAGGTGTGCAGTCAGTCAGAGAGTGGAAGTGTCTATGAGCGCATTCGCCTGGAAAGGCTACCCTACGTTCATCGAGCTGTCAGCATTACCATGGATTCTAAGGGCCGTAACTTTGGGGTGCTCCAGTCTGATCCCAAAACCAGGTAAATTATTATTCTTTTTAGAAAATTCCACATTTAATCTTCTGAAAGGCATGGGGAGCATTCTGCTAGCATACGATCAGCAGCATTCTTTATTATGCTTTGGGTTATATCTTTCTGTAACTTTTTGCTGGCACACTCATAAGTTAAGCTGTCAAACTAAATAAACACACACCAGACTTTAATATGCTGGTGGTGAAACAAGTGACGGCAAAGAACACACGTTCCTGCTATCCCAGGTTTCTCTTGGGATACTTATAAAATAGCAGTGTCCTGATGTAATCAGGATGAATCAGCCAACAAAACTTCATGTCTCTCAGAATAGATCTGATACAGTAACCTTGTATCACCTACATATGTTGTTTAACCAAAAGGCAATAATTTTGCATCACATATAGGTTCCATTGTGATTTCTATATATAAAATTATACGTTATACACCAATCTGGCATAACATTATGACCACTGACAGGTGAAATGAACAACACTTATCTCTTCATCATGGCACCTGATAGTGCATGGGATATTTTAGACAGCAAGCGTCTCCAAAACTGCAGCTCTTGTGGGGTGTTCCTAGTCTGCACTGGTCAGTATCTATCAAAAGTGGTTCAAGGAAGGAACAGTGGTGAACCGGTGACAGGGTCATGGGTGGTCAAGGCTCATTGATGCACGTGGGGAGCGAAGGCTGGCCCATGTGTTCCGATCTAACAGACAAGCTACTGTAGCTTTCAGGGGTCTCGACAGGTCAGGGCTGTTTTGGCAGCAAGAGGGGACCAACACAATATTAGTGGTCATAATGTTATCCCTGGTGTATAGGACATGTACATGTATAGGACAGTTTTAGTATGCAAAATACATATAGCACAAACATGGTACCTATTCAAGTGTACTACTTTTTCCAGCTGTAAGGAGTCATATTTCCCCCCTTCTCTCTAGCATTTATGAAGTGCCCACTGTTTCAGCCTCTTTGTACACCCAGCACTTCCAGCAGCTCCTGGTTGAAGCCGATGAGACAGACAGCATTCATGATGTGACCCTTCAGGCTGGTGATCGTGTCTTTCCAGCTCACAAGTTTATCCTGTCTACACGTTCAGAATTTTTCCGCAAGCAGCTCCTGCCAGAGGCTGACCAGGGAGATGAGGTGAATGGGGAGGTGAGGAGAAATGAGGATGCTGTGGGCTGTGACCTCCTGGTGTTGGAAAATATCTCACCTGACCTGTTAGAGCGGGCACTACACTACATCTATACAGACTCATGTGAAATGCTGGTGCATGGAGCAAGGCCAACAATCTCCCACCTCAGCCATGGCCCTGAGCAGAAGCAGCAGCAGCAGCAACTAATCTGCAGCCTGCAGGACTTGAATGTCAGTGGACGTTCTGCTCTGGAGATCTACCGATCCCTTCCTGCCTCAGTTCTCAGCCAGCGAGAAAAGCCAACTAGCAAAGGTGCCAAATCTGGGAAAAAGGAGAAGGGCGGTAGTGCTAATGAACCTAGCCTCAATCCTGTAAAGATGCTACAAGGAGTAGCCAAGAAACTGGGCTTGGGCAGTCTCTCTGCAAGGTGGGATTTCTAAATTACCTGTATATTTTTGTAAGAAGTTTGCCCTCCAAAAGGTGTAGTTTATTAGTGTTTTTATTAATTTGATGCAAACATATTATGGTAGCAGCAGTGATTGATGAGGCAGTGGTTAAAGTAAAAATTGACAGGAATTCCATCCTAAGAAACCATATACATTGACACAAAAAAACAGTAACAGTATAAAACTGTCTAATAATAGTCTCTGACTTGCAGTTTTATAAACTCTATAAAAACTAAAGTTTACACACAACACATTTTTTAATTGTACAGAAGATAATACATACTACATGTTATAATATATAACTGTTTAATTAGACTTGTAGTTACTATATTCCTATTGCATATATTTCTGTTCCTTCTATTAGGCTTGATGGAGTGAAGTATGAAAATGGGCAAATCCGTGTGGTGCAAAAGAAGGCTGGCAACAGACCAAGATTCTACCTAAAGAAATGGTGAGTGATGTAAAAAAAAAATACAGTCTACCATCCATATTTACTTATTGATGAATATGATTGTTTACGTTACTATACATAAATAATGTTCTGATTTCACAGCCCCTACCTCTGTGATGTCACCTTGAGGTCTGAGGATGGGAAGGAGTTCCCTTGTCACAAATGCATTCTGTGTGCCCGACTGGGTGAGCTATCCGAATTATTTTTCCCTTGCCTCTGTAAAGTCTACATAGAGAAATGAGATGGCGACGTATAGAAGCAAATGTTTCTAGTATAATGCAGATCTTTTCCAGGGTATACAGAAGGCCTTTTTCATGTAGCAATTGGACAAACTGTGATAAATCCTTCATAATCTGTGCCTAATAGTCTGATAGTCTGATGCCTGATGATGTTTTTACAGAGCTTCTAAAATATATGGTTCATCCATAGCATTTATGTGTTTTAACCCCATGTTGTGGTAGTACAAGTGATATGTAGAACTGCACATTTTAGTTTTCTTGGCTAATGCAGCAGTCAGACCAAACTGGATAAATGTAACCAGGTTATTTGCTTCTTAGTAACAGTTTTAGCACGGACTGTAGGTAAATTTTGACTTGTTAAATCATGAGCCACAGTGTTGTGATCTAATGGTGAACTAGAGGGAGGGACTCTTGTGTACCCTGTTTTTAAATGGTAAACAACTGTGTTGTGGTTTTTTTTTTGTTTGTTTTTTTTCTCCTTTTTTCTTTGTTTTTCTGCTTGCTAGGATTTTCTTGTTAGCATGGATGATACCTCAGCTTTTTCTTTGGGTGTGAATTTTGTTTTCATTTTTTTTCTCCGCTTTTTTTCTTCAAATTGTATTTAGTCCAGGTTGAATAAATGAGATACTTAACTGTTTTTTTGGCTCTGAAAATCACAATAGTTGCTTTAATTGCCATGTTTTGAGTCATTGCCCTGATGCAGATGAAGGGTTATCCATTCACGTATGACGCATTTGGCTGGATCTGAACAGATAAGCTTCTTTTGTGCAGTTTTGAATTCATCTAGCTTTTCTTTCATGGGCAGGCACATCGTTAATAAAAAAAAAAACTTGTGCTGTTCTTTCCTTATTCTTTTCCTTTTTTTTTTTCCTTCAGGCCCTTCAGCCTCTTTCACTTTGATACCTGAAGTACCTAATCCTCACTGTTGTGCACAAGAATTGAGAGCTCTACAGCCTTTTTAAGCAAATTGTGACCTGGATTTTCTGTTCTTGTGTTTTGCTGGTTTGCATGTTGTAAACACTCTGGGGTCATGTGGGTTCTTATATCATCTTTGTGGTAGTCTTTGTTGGTTATCACTAAGCTCAGCACCACGTTACAACTTTGGATTATGAATATTTTTGAACTATGAATCAATGAATACACCTAAATGTAGGCGTTGTACCCTTGTTGATCTACAGTACCTAATACCAGATGTTACATCTTGAATGAACTGCAGACTTTTTGTTGTGCCTTTAGGGCAGATAGCGAGACATGGACAACATACAACTGAGCAGAAAACTGTCCATTTATGTCTGGTTTCTTGAAATAGGGTACTAAAGAAAATGCTGTTTAACCAGGTTACAGTTGACATTCTACACATCATGGTCAAATGCAGTATACTGTACTTAAAATCCAAAATGACCAAATCTGCCACTGTTCAAGTATTCACTGTAATACTTCCATTAAAATGACATGATAGAAAAGATTTTTTCTCATTCTGTGCAGTGGAGTGTTGTTGTATGCTGTTATTTACACATTAACACTGCAAAAGTTATGCTGCTTGCAACTTTTAATATAAAGTCATAAAAATGGCTCCCACTTATAGAATAGCGCTTTATTATCCATAAAATATGAGATTACCTTTGTGTTAATTACTGTTCCTTTGTCTTGCAGAGTATTTTAACAGTATGTTGGGGAATCCCTGGATTGAGGTAAGGAAACAGTTAACACAGATGAACGCTTTTGCAAATCTACTTTGACTGAGAAGTACATCTACTTCACTTGTTAGTCATAGCAGCTTTTAGGATTGTCAGGTGGATCTTTTCTGCCCCCTTCAGTCTACTTGCTGTACTGCACTGGAGATGCCGACTAGTGCCAAGGTCTTGCAGGTGATTCTGGAGTACATCTACACAGATGAATCTCCCACTATAAGAGGTATTTAGGCTGTGGTACTTTCTGGACTGATTTTAACCATTATAATGGTCACATATATAACTAAACATAATGCCCCTGTGTGCACTGCAGAGTCTTTGAGTGTGGAGTTTGTGTGCAGTGTCCTGGTGGTGGCTGATCAACTGCTCATCACTCGATTGAAGGAGATATGTGAAGTGGTCATCACTGAAAATCGTGAGCCTGCAGTTTCTACCTTTCAGGCCTTTTTATGTGCTTATGTCAGGATTTCCATGCATCCCAGAGAAAATGTTAAAACCTGAAAATTTATAGACTAGTCTTCTAGGGATGAAATGGATAAAGTCCCAAGAATATGTGAAGTGGGCTGTTAAGTTCAGTATGATTACTTTACCTTAGAATATTTTCTCCTCAGCTGAAATGGCAAACATTAAACTTATTGTAGTTAAATGGGTCACATTACTCTTGGTCCAATGTCAAATGAGTAAACCAGAGAAACCCAGCAATTTAGTTTATAATATCACACAAGCATTATTCTGAAGGCACTGATAGATAGAACGGATACTTGACTTACAGGAGAGATGGAACAGACTGAAATAAATCAGCCAACCCCTCTTTCATTTACAAATGTAAAGAATGAGTTTGAATAAGAATTTAACTCTGTTGCTGTGAAACACCTACATTCGTTATTTTGGGAAAAAAAAAAAACGGGATTCAGGATCTAGCTAATGAAATACAGTTTGCTTTCGTTTGCCCCTCAGTGAATTAAAGAAACTAATTCTTTTATTTCTGTCCCCAAATCTTTCAATTCAGCTGCAAAATATTTTTTAAAACACGGGTACGTATGCAATTGGTGGTCAGGATTAAAACCATTACCAGGCCCTTTAGGTTGTATCTTTGAAACCACTGATCATGATTCACATAGGAGAGCCAATCTACATATATTTATTTATTTATTTTGCAGAATCTTATGGGACAGGATCTTGGTTGTAAAGTTGGGATTTAGACTTTTTTATTTATCAGCTTTTTTTTTTTTAGTGTCAAATGAATTCTTGAATTGGTCTTATTTTAAACCTAACCTGCCACTGGTCCCTAATGGTGAGAAAGACTATATAGCCATTCTTTGTTTGTTGGTTTTATTCGAATTATTGATGAAAATGATAACTGTTTTGTTATTCTTGATTTGTGAACATGCGTACTAAGAATAGCGGATTGGATATTGTGAATGTGAACTGATGAAAATCACTCATTCAGGAGCGACTACAAGTCCTGCAATATGATTTCATAGATTTCTGAAGTCTAAATATGCCTGTCAGTTTCTATAGTGATGTATGTTTGTGTAGTGACTCTGAAGAATGCTGCAGAGCTGCTGGAGTTTGCTGTGATGTACAATGCTGAACAGCTTAAACTTTCCTGCCTGCAGTTTATTGTTCTCAATATAACTGCCTTGCTGGAGTCCAAGTGAGTAGTTATTCACCCTTTGGGTTATAAGTCAGTCAAAATAACTCAAAATAATTTTCTTTCCATTACATTACAGGAAGGAAATAAATGTTTCCAGCCATGTAGTGGATTTCATATGTGTTTTTCTAACCCACTAGTTATAAAAATGATTTGTTGAATGATCCTTGACTAAGCCAAGCCTTGGCATACCCAGTGTTTATTTTAGACAGACTTTCTGCCTTGTACAATAAAAAGAAATATATTAAATTTTTATTTGTCCCAGGGCCCTGGAGATCTTGAGTGATGATGTGTTATTGGAGTTGTCTGAATCATATAGAAAAACGGTGAGTTTATATCAACAAGTACAGATCTAAAGTCATAGACTGGTCTAAAACTCATGTATTATGTTATGATTTCCTCAGATTCCAGCCATGCAGAGGAGACATATCACTCCTTATCTTGGTGCCCCTGATCTGAGTGCCTATGAAGACATGAGCCTGGATTCAACCACCAGCTGTAAAAACAGCTTTGAGCAAGAGCAGTCCTATAAGTATGTCTGGCACAGCTGACTGTAGTGTGAGAACAGACCTAAGACACATGTGGCAGTTTTGTAACTTTGCTTTGATTCATGTTCAGTGATGGTCTGTTGAAGAAAACCAAGGTAAAGTCTAAGAAGAAACCTCGTCGCCGCTTAGATAGCTCAGGAGGGTACAACCTATCTGATATCATCCAGAGTTCACCCACTGATGTCATTCACAGCCCACCCTCTGTAGGTGAGCCTGCATATAGAAACTAAAGCAAATTTGGTGTATATATGTTCTATATAATGATCAAGCTGGATTCCAATACTTACTTTAGATTTTCATTTATTCATTTGGCAGATGCTTTTAATATGATGGCAACATCACATAACTGTTTATAATCATTCCCAGGTTTGGTAGACTCAAGGAAAGCTTGCTCAGTGGAATCTCTGCATGAGCTGATTACATCTGATTCTGAGGGTAGTTATATTGGAGTGGGCAGCCCTCGAGACCTCCAGTCACCAGTCTTTCAGGACAGACCTTATGTACAAGTAATGCTACAACAGCACTGCATATTAACATACACAAACACACACACACAAATTAAAATTTACTATTTATTTGGAAAAAGAAAAGTATTTGCCTTTTTAGGAGGAAAAGTCAAGGCATGGCAGTTGGAAAACCTCTCCCAGCACTACAACCCGGAGCACAGGATCTTTGCCTGTTAAGTGCTCCACACCTGAACCCATCCCTAAGGTTAAGTCGAGGTGAGCTCTATTTATTACCATTAAAACTTCTCAAGGACGAACGTTATGTCCGTATACTTTTGGGTTACTCAGAATCTTTACATATTAGAACGGATGCATTTTTGTTATTTAACAATTTTCTCATTAAATCAATACTGCAGTAGTGCTGTTACCATTTATCTGGGACTGAACTATGATTGTGACCTTTTCAGTCCATCTCGCCCGCCACCTGTTCTGGATCTCAGGGCCATTATGGAAATGGAGGCCAACTCTCTGAACCTTGGAGCCACTCCGAAAAGCCCTAACTCGTAAGGGTTAATACTTCTGTACTATTGACACTAAAACCCCGATTAGTATCATGCACAAGATTCTATCATTTTGAGTTCAATGGGTTGAAATGTTACATAGTCTCCTCCTCCTCCCCCCTCTTATGTGATTTATAGGTCTGGAAACAGCAGTAAACCTTCAGTTATCCCCACTAAACTGTCTCAGAAGCAGAGGAAAATGATAGCCATGGCTACTAGAGAGGCCAGTGTTGATGGAGTGTCTGCCAAATCTCCTCCTGGAATTGTTTCAATTAAGCCTGTAAAGAGCTGGTGAGTATCTGACCACTTTGTGCTTTCTTTCTTTTTACATTACTTTTCCCATCCAGCTCTGACACAGTAAGACAATGTAAGACTGTTTCCCTGCATACCCAGGGCAACAGCAGTGCAGTCTCCTCCATCATCACGGTCTTTTCGGGATTTGTTAATGGAAGAGGAGCAGCGTGATAAATCATCAGCAACTGCTGCCACGGCTTCTGGAAGTCCAGTGAGTGCTGTTGGCACGGTCACTTGTGCCAAAAGAGTGACCTTTAAGTGTGCCGACCCTGGCAGTAGTGGTAAACCTGCAGGGTAAGAAAGACATCACTTCATTCAGCTCTATATTAACAGAATTTTCTTTTACAACCAACCATCAGTTAATGACTAGCTCTTGTGGTCACAGTAGTGAGCAGACTAAAAAGTCCCATGCGTTTCCTCCAGGTGGCACTCTTAGATTTCAATATGAATTTGGTTGTGTTCTGCATTACCAGGGCTCAAGTTACAAGCTTTATTGATATCTGTAGGTTACCTGCTGTTACTTTGCTAAGACCTCAGATTCAGTCCTTTGGTTTTAATTGATGACTGATGTATAATCTTAAGGAGCATCCGTCTGCATGTTTATTATCACACTTATATTGTGGATAGCCATCTGCTTAGGATAGAATCTTTGTGTATGGGTATTTAATACTCTGCATGCCTTCTTAGTTAATATTACCAAGATTCTAAAACTATTGTAGACTGCTGCCAGAAATGATTTAATACTTTACAGATGAGTCTCTATTAAGAGTCTTCAATATAGCACATGGGTTACTTTTTTCTGGTCTTATTAGAATATAGAAGGCTGTGTCAGTGTGTTTTTTTAAGTTTAATTTAAGATTCAGTTGTAAATGGTAAAGTAAATGGCAACATTTCCTTTCTTGTTATTAGGCCATGGGTACTTGGACAAGTGGGCAGCCCACCAGCTGCTACTGCAATCACTTTTGCATCTATCGTTGAAGAGGAGAAGCAGCAAGAAGCTGCACTCATCCGCAGTAGAGAAAAACCTCTAGCATTGATACAGGTAACTGAGGGTGTTTGAAATATACATCTGCACATGATGCTTGAAGGTAGGATGATGCAGGCAGAACTGAGAAGATATATTTTGTGTGATTTGAAACTGGTGCATGTGTATTAGATGTAGCTTCATTGCTAGGGGTTTTCAAGAGTGAGAATGTTTACTGGCCAATTTTACACCCATGTACCCTGGTACTCCACAATGTACAGTTAAATTCTACAATTTGTGTTCTACAATTCTGTATGTGAGCAAGACACATATGGAAGATGTTTTTCTTCCTTACCTCCTGTTGTAGATTGAAGAGCGAGCAATTCAAGACTTGCTGGTTCACTACAGGGCTTTCAATAACCCGGATGAGCTCATCGTGGTGGAGCGATCCCCCCAAGGTCCTATTGCTGCCCCTACCTGGAACAAACATTGAAATTAGCACACCTGTCTTTTAAATGTCTACTACATACCTTTGTGTGTTGCAGTCACTGTTAATGTGTACCTAGGCTGTGTACATTTGCTGTGTTACTAGAAGGATATTTTTTCCCTTTCTGTTTGATTTTTTTTCAATGCTTCATATTTTTGCTGTTAATCATTGAATCTTAAGACATGGCCATATAATTTTAGAGAAAGAACACATATTCCCTCTATAGTCCTCATCGCAATGCTATTCTGTATTTGATTAGTAGAAATGATTTTTTTTTTTGCTTATGACTTTAAGTTTAAGTTTGTCCAAGTCCAAGGGGGTTACAGGACAGAGTGAATGTTAACTGATGCCTTTATAAAGCGTGTGTGTGTGTGCAATTATCTTTATGGGGCAGATTGTTATGGTGGCATGCAATAAATAAAGAACTCCTGCACTAATAGTTTCCTTTACATAATATCTTAATTTGAATGAAATTCAGTACACATTATTTAAATGAGTTTAATTCATCTGAAAATTGTGTTATGTTGGTCTGCATTTTTGTGGTAGTACATAGTTCTGTTTGCCATTTGAAAGGTTTGGATGTGTGCACACAGTGCCCTGCAATGTACTGGTGTCCTATCCAGGGTGTATGTCAGCCTAATGCCAGCTCCATCTTGACCAGGACAAAGTGGGTATTCAGTGTGAGTGAGTGATTAGGCCTAATTAGAAAATGCCTAGTCATTCTAGTCTAAGATTCCTCACGACATTTTACAGATTTGTTTATGATGCATGACCTTTCACAAAGTTGGAAGCACACAGTTGTCTAGAATGCCTTTGTATGCTAACTTTACAACTTCCCTTTACTGGAACTAAAATTCCCAAGTCTGTTCTCACAAGGTATTGCTCTAAAAGGCCATAAAATTATGGTTTGGTAAAACAATTCAAATAGCCTAAACAGATCCCTGACCTCAACCCCAGTGAACACGTTTGGGCTGAATCGTAAAGAAGACTGTGCCTCAGGCTCAACATCACTGCCTGGCCTGACTAATTTCCAAAACCCAGGAGAGTGCATGTTATTGACAGTATAATGGGGACTAAATGGGATGGGATGTTCAGAAAGCACACGTGTCTAGGATAGTCTGGTGTCCACAAACTTTTAGCTGTAAAGTCTAAGCTTTGTTTGAGTCTCTATATTATTGGTAAAGAAAAAATACACCGAAATCGTTATTAATTAGAATATTTTGAATACACTGAAGTCAACGTGTCATTGTAAGTTCTGTAATCTAGTCATTCTCAATATTAATGATAGATTCTTCACACCTATTCTTAACAAAAAGTTGTGTTAATGAAAAGTGACGGTCTTTAATATGAACCAGATGAGACTATCAATTTATTTTCCACGACATCACCCTTACTCGTATAACGTATTCATTGACGCACTCCTTTTGATTTCATATTGATGAACTTGGTGCTTATATTCAATCAGGCAGATGATTCCTTTCTAAGAGATCTCTCCCCTTGCATTCTGACAGTTCATTATGACATTAAATAGGTGTGATTTTGAAAGCAGACTGGATGACATCTTCATAAAAAAGTGCATTGTGATTAAGGATGGTAATAGGCCATAATTACTGACATGGTGCCATTTAGTCATCTGACATGTGCCCTGTGAAGTGAATAGCAATTATTCATTTGACTCAGTTAGTTAGAGAGCAGATGTTGTATGGGGCTGGCAAAAAACACTGGAAGGTCGCAAGGACATCTTAACATGCATGCACACCAAAGCATATTTCTTCATTAGGAGAATTATGCCTTATGAATGAAACTGATTTTAGTTCCATGGGAACCTGTCTGTGGGGAGTCATAGCATGACTCTAAGGGGTAGGATATTTACAGTACTAAATAAAAATCACCATTCTCTTATATTTTAATTTACAACGTTCGTTACATTGCATTGCTGGTGGCTCCAAAAGTGGAATGCACTGCCAGTATGTTGTGGCTGTGGTCCAGCCGTATACATACACATTAGAGAATCCCAGAAATGTGAATTATCTACATACAATATGCCACTATAATGCTAATCTAATTAACTGTCATGTTGTACTTAGCATTGTTTAATCTAACATTTTGTCAGGGAGAATTTTGAGGAAGTACTAAGAAAGCAACAAGAACATATCTTCTGTTTGAAATTACACAATATCCAGGACATGATCAAAATTTTCAGTGAGAGCTATTTTAAACGTTGTTGCTGTTTAGCAATTTATAAAATGTTTGTACTGAAAGAAGGATTTTTTTTCTGTACTTCACTAAAGAAGGAAAAATAAAACTATAGAATACACAACAGTTAAATTGTTGCATCATGGAAAGTTGCCTAAATAGTCTGAAGTAAATTTGGTTACCTAATCAGTGATGACAATTTTGTTCATAGTTTTGGACATCTAGTCTCTGAATTATGTTTGGCAAATACATTGGCCATCAATCTATGGTATATCTAGCAGACAGCAGACATTAGCATGGTGCTTGATTTGATGGTGTCTTCTTTCTCTGTTCAGAAGAGATAGACAGATGTATGAAAACATTCCTTACTGACTGTGGTAAAAAGCTTTCCCACCTGTCACACGGAGAAGCCATCTGGAAGCCCTCCAGCTGTCCAACATATCTCAGTGTGTTTATAGCAAGACTGTGAGAGAAAAAGACAGAATATTCACTCAGAGAATTCCTATTTCACACCCAGCCTGTTCTGAAGACAACACCAGAGACTGAGTGTACATGCATTAAAGATCCTTCAAGCATTTCACAGCTGATCTGCTCCAGTGCTCCAGTGTTCTGGTGTGTAAATTTAATATGCCTGGAATATAATAACGGACGATGGTTCATGGTTATATTTGTAGCAAATATGGCCCTTGATCATTGATCCCACACTATAAATTCATCAATTGTACACAATAAACTTTCAATCTATCATTCTTAAGGGTTCCAATTAGGGAATATTTTATCCTCTAATATACAGTGAGAAAACAGATAGAGGAAAACTGGAACTTTTAATGAACTAATATGACATCATTTGCATTTACATTGACTTTCAAAA
>JAOTRN010000046.1:13131451-13145409 GCA_028566695.1 Bagroides melapterus | reverse complement strand
GAATTTCTAAACTTTCAAGCGTAAAAAATGAAACCGAGATAAATCATCGTTTTCCAATTGTAATGTGATTTTAGCATCAAAGTCTTCAAGTTTAACATCATTGTGTAGACTTTTTATATCCAATGTATATTCAGAGAATTGCTCATGCATACTGACCAACTATACGACACTCACTGTTACTATAAAATAAGCTTTCCACAGGCATTGTCTCCTTCATTGTCCCCTCTTGGCCTTAAATACAGAGTTTCCCAAAAGCCGCACAGAACTCTAAATATGTATTTTTGCTGTTCTAATTAGAGGCTGCCTCTCCCTCTTGGGCATCAGAGCTCAACAGCAGGAGGAGCTAAATATAAGAAAACAAAACAAATGAAATTATGAAAAAGATTCTATAACAGACTAAATAAAGCAAAGTAGAAGTGAAAACAAAATAAAAAAAACAGTGCTTTAACCTTTTGTACCTTATATATTTACTATACTGTTGTTGTTGTTGTTTTTTTTTAAGTAGTTCCGTTTGATATATGCACATAACCAAGATTTGTCCAAGTATTTATATTGATAAACGCCAGTCAAAGCCAAACTCATACAGGACACTGCAGTCTGTCGTAATTTAGTATAAGTCCTAAAAATATATTCCTAAAGAATCAGCAGTTAAAACAGTAAAATCTCATGAAAAAGCTTTGGGTTACAACTCTTACTAGGTTCCAGTGCTTTAGTGAACTCAAAACATTTTATTTAAGTCTTGGTCCAGGTTTCACAAGGCCTATAGCCTTATTTCATTATTCCTACATTCATCACTATAGCCTTAATTATTATTTTCAAAAGAATGGGTCAAAGAATACTCATGCATCCAGGAGCAAGGCTGTATTGAATGTGTGGAGCTGCAGACCAGAGAACCTCTAATCCACTGAGAGTTTATTAGTGTATGTTCTTCACACGTAACAATATGAGCTGTGACACAGCACAACTCAAATCAATACTCCTCAGAGGCGCCATGCTCTTACTGTGCCCATATGCCTGGGCTTGTACAGATTCCATCTCTTTAGTGTTTGCGGATTAATGAATGTGTATAGCAGTGAAGGAAGAAAGCATGCTCTTCACACCATTCTCTCTATGACATCAAATGATGAATCTATTCACCCAGGTTCCCTCGTGTTGGCTCCTGCAGCACAACTGAAGCCAGTATTTACAGAGGGGCTGCTTAAACAGGGCTTATGTACTCACTAGAGAGTTTACAAAAGCATTAAAATGTTAGTGATACAGTAAAGACAGTCCCCTCCAAAAGTATTGAAATGGCAATGCCAATTCATGTTTTAGCAAAAGAGAAGCTAAGACCAGAGATGAATCTAAAATCTGATTCAATCATATCTCAGTCCCATGTGGAGAACACCTCTCACCATCCCAATCACATATAGTATAGAAAGTATAGATAATATAGAAAGTATAAATATATTCGGTTTAAACACAGACCTAATTTGTGTACCGGAGGTAGATGAACGGGTTTTTTTTTTTTTTAATTAGCACGTGTGGTGTTGAATTAAATATATTAAATAAATTGAATAAATGGAATAGGGTATCATTAACACGTAACCAAAATGCCCAGCATGCACTTTGCTATGAAGAGCTAGTAGCATGACGTCTTGTTTTCTGTCATGAAGCATTCCATGAAAGGCTTACACTTGTAAACCTAATCAGCGCCACTGACGTCAGGTGTGACAGAGTTGCCCTTTCTCCAGCAGGATGGCATTTTTACATAAACAATCACTCTGTCCATCTGTCAAGCCAAATTACCTGCACTGAGAAGCCCCCCCTCACCTCTTAGCAACCGTTAGTTAGCAGCAGAACCTGCAAAGATGTGATTCAGTAAGCAGCAGTTAAGATGAGAGAAACAGCAGTTCACATACCCAAATCAGGACTTTCAGAAATTTTTGTGCTCAGTGGTGGGTGGGTCAGTAGTACAGCATAGCTTGCTGGTCCTCAGAATGATGTCTGTGGGGTTTTTTTTTCCTACTAACTCATTTTACGTGAATAAATGTGCCTAATACAGGACTTTGCATGCACCAGAGAAATCAAATAAAAGAAGAGAAATTAAGAGCATACAAAAGACCCTTAAGTGTTTCTGTAATGGATGCTTAAAAGAGTCCATTTAGTGATTAATTAACAGAATTTTAGCATTCAGGAGAGAGAATAAATGTGACCTCAATAAAATAATTCATACATCACTCCAACACATTCAAGTACTCATTATTAAATTCAATTAAATCAGTCTTTTGTATTGAGCTTTAAACAGTAGATATTGACACAAGCCAGCTTTACAGAAATCTGGATGTAGCTTTTGATCTCTAATGAGCATGTGAGATGCAACAGTGCCAAGGAAAAGAATTAGAAATGAGTTAGAAACGTTGAGAGAAAGCAGACTCAGAAGACAGTGATAACATATAGTGGTACTGTATAAATTGTTAGTGTATATGGTTCTAGGGACCTCTCTATTTAAGCTGGCAAGGTAGTGCAGGGGTACAGGTGCCACCTCATAGCGCCAGGTCCATGGTCTAATATGGACATCGATCATAGTTTCATAGATCATGGTCATTTTCTGTGTATGTTCTCTGGTTTGCCCTACCAAAAGCATGCTGGTAGGATTGGCTATAATAAATTGTCACTAGTTGTGATCATGCATTTTGCCCTTTGGCAGACTGGTGTTTCATCCAGGGTGTACTCCCACCTCACAATTTTTTTCCAGTATATACTTCACCATGACCCTGACCAGGATAAAGCACTTACTGAACACACCTTCTCAAAATCCTAACTTGGACAATTAATCTTTAAACAAGTCTACCAAGTTTGTAATCCAAAATTTATTTTTCCCACATGCCTGCCTAGTCTTTAGGTTCTAGCTGGAATGCCATGGCTTCGACATAATTCTGCTGCCTTTAAGAATACGTATCAGATGTTTTCAAATAATAAGAAATGCATGTCCAAAAAGGATGCAAACTAAGTCAGGAAATATGGCAAAAAAGGTCAATGTTTTTGATTATTATCCTCTTGCAGACACTTAGATGTAGAGCTTTATTGTGGAATATTTCTAAAAGGAGACTCCATCCAGAGGGCAGGGTGAGGACTGAGACACTTCAGAAATAATCCGGACCTAGTTAAAATGTGCCAGGAGCCCCAGCAGCCCCTTTGAAGCCTATTTATAATATACTGCAAGCTCTAGAACATCCCTTTCAGTAGGATGGTTTTGGCTAATGGATTGCAAGGACAATTATGGACAATGGGTAAGTGAATATATGTTTACTTTTCTAACGATGTACAAATTTGCAGCCGTGTAATCAACCAAGTATTCTATGTACTTCCTGCCTTTAGCAACCCCAGATTTAAACTGCTAAGATGATCTAATAAACATTAAAGGTTTTAAAGCAAACACTGGTGGAATAAATATCGGAGATGTTTGTTAGAATTTCACCTTAAAGTATCCTTGAGATAAGAGTGAAATGCAATGGCTTAGTGCTAATATTAATACCTAGTATTAATGCATTTTGACAAACCAGTATACCTCGCACAGTAAGAGAAAGAAAACACAGTACAAACAGCATTATTAATGTGTTTAATTTGTTCAGAAACCTAACACCCAGAAGTCGATATGATTAAACAGAGGTAACCACAATGTAACAGCAAAAAGGAAACCATTCAGCCACACACACACCCACACACGAGCACACACACACACACACATTAGTTATCTGCATTTTATTGTTCATGAATATTGTTCCACATAGTTGACCACTGAAGTTTTGGGGATAAAGTCAATGTTCATCCATCCTCAGATGTTGTCCGTTAGTCAACAAGGGTAGCAACCACATCTGTGATGAGTTCATCGTTTCCAGACTCTGGAGAGGGAAAGCATAATCGGAAGAATTTCATGTTGACGTGTCTAATTCTGGAGAAGAAAAAAAGATGAAACGGAGGAAAAAAAATTGTTTATGCAAGCAAAAAAAAAAACAACAAAAAAACAAAAAAAAACATTTAAGCAGTTGATGACAGAGTCTTAAGATTGAACACAATAAAATATACTAGGGAGTACAGACAGAGAGGGATACAAACAATGAAATGAGAATTCTTCACACACTTCATTTCTACTTAGTCTTAATCAGCTGAGATAGGTGGATTACATGACTTCTTCCCCCATCTTGGCTGTTATGACTGGTACTCAAAATGATAATTAAAGTAGATTAAAATAGTTTGAGGGAGAAGTGAGCAGTGGCGTTAATCATTTCAGTAAGTATTATTCATCAGGTTCTCCAAAACAAATGTGCAAATATCCAGTTTTCAAACTTTATTTGTATTTACACCTCACCTAGTAGTTGATCATTCGTTTGACAGCATCAAAACATTTCCATTTGTCCGGGATATAGAAGGGTTCGAGCGTGTGAGGGAAAGGTGTATCATATCCACAAACCCTGCTGACGGGTGCCTCCAGGTTTAGGAAACATTCCTCCTGAAAGTGAACCATAAAGTAATTGAGTCACTGCAGGCATGGTTTCCTCAACAGGCTGCTGAATATAAGTTGGGAATAATGCCTCCTTTTTTCACACACAATATATAACACACAATAACAAGCTTATCTTAGAGCCATGTTTTCCTTCTCATGTTCTTCATAAGTTATTGGCAGGGAGTTTAAAAACCGCAGCTACTCCTGTCATTGTCTTATATCCCATCTCACATTGGGGAGAATTCAGCCAGCACGCTCTACAGGGCAGCCAGAAAAACCTAAGCCAAATTGACAAAATCCCCACACTTTCTTTAATCAAAGCCAACCAGTGACTGCTTTTCCAAGCACTGCACAAAGAACATCTAAAATAATGTCATCATTCTCGTTAATTTTCTGATTTTCCTTACTGAGGCTGAAATAACTGATGAGAGATGCAAGATGAGCAGAGCATGACATAACGCACATTTGTTCCAAAAGTCAAATGCAGAACATGGGAATGCTCATGTTTTCCCCAATATCTACTCACTAGTGTTCAGGTGTCCCTATTGCACAACAGTTAGCACACTAGTAATGTGAGTGCTGTCTGGATTCACATGAAAACTATACAGGATATTTTTGTCATCAATATACACAAAATAGCCCATAATGACAATGTCCAAAGCTTTCCAAACATTTTACTCAACAGTTAAAAATCTCAAAGTATTCTTAAATAAGTATTCAGACCCTTTATGCAGTACTGTTAAAAAGCAGCAGTTACAGCTTTCAGTCTTCATGTGCAAGTCTCTACAAGCTTTGCACACCTGGACTTGGGCAGTTTCTCCCATTCTTACTTGCAAATCCTCTCAAGATCAGTTCTCCACAGATATTATATTAAGTTCAAGTCTGGGCTTTGGCTGGGCCACTCATGGACATTTAGAGAATTGTCACAAAGTCTCTCTTAAGTTGTCCTGGCTCCGTGATTCAGTTCAATACTATCTGAGTATTATTTCAGGTATTTCTGAAGCCACTGAAGCGGACACTAGCACAATATTCATTCATTTATCCATCCGTCCATCTACCCACCCACCCTTCTTGGGAATATTCTGAATTGGATGCCAGTGTATCACTGGACACCATGCACACACATTCATTATCTTAAAACCAATGGATTACTTAGATTCACCAAAGTGTTTGGGAGGTGGAAGGACACCAGAGAATCCACTTTGCACAACACTAGATCAACATGTGAACATCACACTGACATTAACCCCGTATTCAACTAGAGACCATGGAAATGTTAAGTGGCAATGTTGTCCACTACAATGCCAAAAAAAAGCTTTTGTTTTTTCCTGATACACTTGGCTGGCAAATGGGATGGTTTTCAGTGTCAATGGAGGCCATTTTATATAGCCTAGGCAAGCAGAAGCATAATCTCTCCAGAGAATAGGGTGCACATTGTAGACTGTAGGACATGAAAGGCATAAAACCTGGAGTAAAGGACACATGTCAAAGAAGCATGCGGGGGAACCTGAACTAGCATCACAGAGTTTAGGAATAGGTAGAGAGGATATATGTTCTGAAGAAAGAAACAGAATATCTGTGCACATAGGGAAAGGCTCCTTTTATTCAACCATGATGTGTACTACCGATCTGCATGTAGTGTGGAGCTCTTCTCTTCGTGCACATCGAACACTAGAGATACAGCCTCCCCCAATTCTGTCTCCTTAATTATGAGTGGTTAGTCCTGATGGATTTGGGGGATTTTTGCTGACATATTTCCCAATTCTTCTGATGCTCTACATTACCCATTGTGTGACTTCACTTTTTCACTAGACCTTGCAAACAGTGTATTTTCCTCAGGAATTGCAACCAAAAGTCCCTATGGTCAAAGGCAAGTAAACAGTATATTAATGCTTTAAACAAACATTCTTGATTCATTGCTCTTGATAATCAAAAAAGCCCCTGGTCTTCTCCCATGTCATAGTGATCATCATCTTTAAAATAATACATTTTGGTTGTAAAAACACTGATTCCCCACAGTTTAATCTGAATGACATCATTAGTGTTGAACTATTGATAAAACCCTAACTGTTTGCTATATTTTCTTAGTGCTAATGCTGGTTGGGAATTGCAATAAGTTTTCTTTGTTGTAGCTTTATATGATTAAGCTCAAAGCTATTGGCTAACAATAGCAATACAATGATTAGAAATAAAACACTCATAAATTCAACTTAATAAATCAAATATTTAGGGAAACTAGAAATAGCATTTTGTTCCTTGATAAAAACAGATGTCAAAAAATACTGGAACCTCCAAAGAATAACTGAAATAAAATTAAAATAAATAAACAAACAGAATGTTACTATTTTAATATTCAAAAAAAACCCTTTCGGAGAGAAGATGAACCAACACAGCCCTGAAAGCAACCCAAGAAAAATCATCAACTACACTTTATTGTGCTTCACAGGAACTTCAAATGGAATCATTTGTCATAGTCAGATGAGACCAAATTAAAATCTTTCAATAGACTAAACCCCCCAAACCCCTATAAAGGAATGGCATTTAATCAGTGATGCACTGTTTTGTAATTGGTGGCCCAGAGGTGGTTGTTAAGATTGATGGCACCATTAACTATGAATATTGGCATACTGTATTAATGAATGATGGCTTGACCTGTAGAGGTCTGAACAGAACAATGTTCAGTCTCTCATCCAAAAAGAACAGTCCAAAAGGACACAGGTACATGAATGTACATCAATCAAGAACAGTGGTTTAAATGTGTAATGTGATTATTGAAATAGCAATAAGAATACAAGATTCACTTCTGTGTAAGATCTCAAAATAGCCATCCTCCATCTCTGGCCTGGGGGCCTGCATTTCCACAATACCAGCCGAGTAGCTAGAGGCCATCACTTGAAAATTGAAGGCAGATGTAATTTTATGTCATTTAGCCTCAAAGTAAAGGAGTCCACCTGCCAAGCCAGTATATGTCTGGACAACAGCTTCTCCTCAGCACTTTCATTGACTAGAGCACTTTAAAAAAAATCTTTAAATAAACTTACCGGAAAGGCACAAGAAGTGTACAGTCTGGTCACAAGCCACCACATCTGGACAGTGAGCTTCAGCAGAGCTGAAGTTTTTTACTAGAGTCAGTGTTTATCTATGAGAAGTGCATGATTACATGCAATATACTTAAATGTCAGTGTAAAAATAAGTCAATATCGCAGACTCTAGAAAGAGTTTTGCTTTGGGGCATTACATAAAAAAAATTTAGAGTTCAATACTGCAGTCATAAATTTGTTCCATGCTACGGTCAAAAAAAAGCACCCTATGTCAGCAACAGCCACAGACAGGAGATTACTGAAAGTGTAGAGTGATGCGGAAATGCCAGTATCACTAACCATACGTTGCCAGAAAAGAGAATTGATAACTGTCTCCTAGTGGAAACCAAAGGCAGATGAGGATAGCCACATTCTGGCATCCACTGTGTATCTGGTATTTCTTATACTAGAAGATTTACCATTTAGTGACTCAGTGCTTGTTGATTGCAAAACACATCCAATCAAATGGAGCTTAGACTGCAATATTTCATGTTCACTGATGCTGCTAAATAAAGGCTGACTAAAGTTATAACTCCTGTCAGATGTACAGTACATGTATATGATCAACCAGATAGTGGTGCAACACAGTGACACTACTTGTATTAATCAAAGAGATTTGATTAAATTGCTTAGTAATTTCATTAAGAAATAAATATATAACTTAAGACTAAACAAAGATAATGGGGGGAAAAAACAACCCAACACAGTAAAAGTAAAACCCTCCTGCTCGCATAACCGAAACATGTCTCTCGTCTCAATCAGATTCCCTGTGAACCTTACTTTAAAATAAATAAAAAATAAATGTATATAATGTATATAAAAAAAATAATAAAAATATAAAAAATATATTAAAAAAAAAAAAAACAGATTAGACCACTACAACACAAAACTCTTTTGTTCTGTCAGAATACTTCATTAACTAAAAGTACAAAGCCATGATTTTAATCACACACACACACACACACACGATGATCTCACTGAGGAGATTGTAATTTCTAACAACATTGTTTGGTGTATTTGATTGCTGCTTCATGCAAGAAACAAACCATAAAGAAGCTGTTGTTTTAGCTGACAGCCATGGACTCATTAGGTCAATTTAATACATCTCAAACCAAATAATTGATTACTTCATAATATTGAATCAGATTATGTTCCTTTAGGCATTTTTAGATAACCCGCTTCTTGCAGCAGTGACTGATCTACACTTTCCAGCCACTAATCCCATGGATTAGAAATGGATAGCACTATCAAATCAAATTCAATCTTAAATTTCACTGCTGTTTGGACAGTGCTCTATCTAATCTATCTAATGGAGACTTCATGACTCCATAACTGCTAGATTTTATCTTAATTATGTTCTAAAATGCATAAAAACATTGAGAAGTGATCTGTATTGAAGAGCTGGGAATCTTTCTTGCCGAGACTTCTCCACAATTTCCACAGCTCCACAAAGAGCACTGGAAGACATACACAATCAACTTATTTCAGTTTATCTGCCCTTCCTCCTCAACACGCACATGCAGGGTGTGAGTAGGTTACTCACTTTGATGTGCTGCTCATCGCCACAACTCGGCATTAAGAGCTCTCACAGTTTAAGGTTTAATTCCTATTGATTCAAATTACAAGCCACTGGCATCAATTGAAGACCATCAGGTCAGGTGACTGGGCTCTTGTAAAATGTGGTAGGTCTTCTCTGAAGTGAGTGTGCAGATATGTGTGCTTTGTAGAAACACCTGTTTATGGCAAGAGCGTAAAGAAAAATCTACATGTGGTTTACGTTAAATGTTTAACCCAAAGCTGGTGGAGTCACTTTGAAAGGTAAAGATATCCTGGAAAAAACATAAGCTAGACTATTAATGAACTTCACTGATATATAAAATCTGAGACGTGTCAGAGTATTATATTCTATACTACATACCTGAGATGCTCACATTTGATGATTGCAGGCTTCTGACAGCATGACTGCATTTCAGTCGAATTTCTCCAAAGGTGGAAGAGCACCCACAAAGGTGAATGCTATGTCATATGCTTATTTGGAAACTCCAGAACAATTTCTATTACACGTTTTTGTTATGAACAAATTTCTATAAAGGAAGAGTGTAATGTGTGCTAAACAAACAATGACTGATTCTTTGCTGAACAAGAAACAGCTGACTGGCAAGAAGAGCCAGAGTAGAAAAGGGTTGTAAGAGAACTGTCAGAAGGCTCTTTTCACCATCCCTCTCTGGATACCCCAAAAGCCCATACAGACAATTGCATGAGCCGAGCCTTTTCTTCTTCCTCATACACACATGCACACACCTCATAATGCCAAACAATGACACATGACATAGCTCCAGTCAGGACAGGATGCTTTCATTCCCTCACACAATTCCAAATGCTTTTTTATGAGCAAAAGAGAGAAACAATAATCCAACTATTCCACTGAGGTGTCCAGGAATGGCAAGATCGACCTAAAAATCCCTTTGTTCCAGCCATGAATCCAGAAATAACAGGACACAGCACTCCTCTCCCATTTTCAGGGAGTCACTGTAAGACCCGCTGAAGGGAGTGTTAAGGGAATGTCGAGAGACCAGATACCTCAATTCCGATCTCTTTCACTTTGGTGCAGAGAGGAACTTGGGAAAAAGTTTCCGATTATAGCATTAAGCCCTCTATAGTATGAGAAAAGGAATACAGGCAAGGTACCGACTTGCAGGCAAGTTCTTCATAAATAATTGTTAGGGGTATAGCAAACCAGACTTCTAGCATTTACCACACTGTAAAACATTTCACCACATAGTACAAATAATGTCACTTCGTGTCTTACTGCATATGATTGTGTATGTGACGAATGAAATTTAAATGTGAAATTCATTCATAAATGTGCCCAAAACCAATCTACCTTTATAGAAAGAGGGAATGTGACTGACTTGCCAGAGTAGTTCTCTAGCATATTAGCTCATAACACTTTCTTTCAGAAATTTTCAAATCAGTCCAGTAGCAATAAGTTGCTAAAAAAAGCTAATCCAGCATTCAAAAGCTCTTTCCCACTCAAAACACTCGCTCATAGAGATCAAACTGCATCCATTACGATTCTAATCATGTGGCCAGAAAAGTATTTATTAAGCTTTTGGAAAGCTTTTGGCAGATGGGCAGAGATTCTGAGGCCAAGACCTGGTTGTTTACATGCGGTGCTCAGGCAGGAAAATCATAAGCCCAGGAGCCCTGGACATGCAGATTGTAATTCCAAACTATCACCTAATACATTATTGCCTGGCAAACAGCCGAATCAGTGGATTGCTGACAAGGCAACACTACACATTTTGTTTAAGAATTCATTTACACATGAAGCACTTGATGGCCCTCTCTCTTAACTCATGCTCTCACTCATTTACGATGATGAACATTTTAGCCAATGGGAAGCTTTTGAAAGTTTAGTAGGTTTTAGCCCGATTTCCATCTCAGTGTTAAATAAACAGCTACTGCATGGCGTTGTTCCATGGCAGATGGGTTAGATACGTTTTCTGTTTTGTCTGTTATGAACTCTTCAATCAAGACTACAAAGCATCATGGGAAAACCCTAATCAAAACAAAGTCTACAAGAACTAAGACTGTGCCGAGTACGTCAGTGATTGATCCCCCTCTGAGAATACATCTGTAGAATAGGTTTTTGGAAACATTAAAATAATTTTTAGATGATTAATAAAAGGTTAAAAAGTGCAAGATGGAATCACAAATAATATGGATCTGGACCAATTCCATATCTCTGATGTGATATTTTAACCTTCCTTTGCTATGAGCTCAATCTTTGGTGAAGTGCTGCCTGCTTCTCTTGGCATTTATTGTGATTTATTTTTAATAAGAACTTTTAAAAATTGTGAACCCCTCAAATTAATTGTAAAAGAAATCACTTCTTTACAGCAGATCACATCTTTACCCTCCTGCCATCCAGAAGACGGTTTTGCAGCATCTGCTCAAGAACTGCCAGACTGGATAGCAGCTTCTATCCCCAAGCTGTCAGACCAATGAATACTGTGCTGCCCCCTCTACACACATCACCCTGGGATCCAAGTAACACCCTCCACTCCACTGCACAGACACTTTTAATCATTAATGACGTAATTTGTCTGTATCCTGTAAACAGTATGTCAGTGCAGTAAATGAAACACAGTGACACTTGTACTGACTCATAATAGTACTGCACTGTCACCTAAACACTATTTCTCTCATTTTACTATCGCTAACTGTTACATTAACTATTACCATGAAAAATAAATCCATTCAGGACACAGATACAGCCTCTGTGGCTACCATAAAGTCTTATTCTCGTATTTAAATGTTCATTTTTGTGATGAGAATTTATCTGCTGGTGGCCCTTGATGTACTCACATCCACTGTTTCCCATAACCCCATCACTCCATGCTCCTTGTTCCTGTTGCATTTACTTATTTATATTCTGTCAGAATTGTGCATGTCACACATGTATCTTGCACCTTAGTGACAAGTGAAATGTTATTTCATCTAATTGTGTACTGCACACACTATACCAAAATAAAGAGCTAATTTAGTTGATTTTTTATTTTTTGGTTCAGATACCCGTTTGATTTAGAATGATACAGTAGTATTTTCCTCCACATCAGCAATCATGATGCGTAAATATTTTCAGTACATTCTGACATTATAGACAGTGATGCACCAAGTCTACATTTTATACAACAGATTACTTCCAGAAGTTATATTTTAATATAAATACTCTAGATTTGCTGTCAGAGTAGAGAAGGCATTATTTTCAGTGAGAAGACAGCTCATTTGCAGTCACAAAGGATTTTTTTTTTTTTTACTATCCAGGTGTTAACAATGCTACCATAACAGACAGTATTAAACTAGACACAGAAAACTGACATTACAACAGACAGTATTAAACTAAAAACTAGACCATGAATATAGATCTACAGTATGTAAAGCAATCTGAGTAACATTTTTGAGGCCAATGAATGAATAAATGAATGAATTTAATCATTCAGTCAACCCAACATGTCTGCATCACTCTTGGAGAAAAAAATTTATTCTTTTATTCAGCTGCTCACAGCCGTAACTGATTCGAACATCTTTTAAGAATATGACTTGAGCCATGTTCACTATGTGGTGGCGCCTGTAATAAAATGTGCTCTGTTCTGTGATAAAAAGCTCACAGCCGAACAGCATTAAGTGAACCCAGCTCAAACAAGTTCTACATGTGCTTTTAAGAGTTTCTTTTTCTTGTCCAGGAAATTTGGATTTTCGTGTCACACAAAGTGGTACGATCACATTACTTTATAATGTATTTATTTATTGAGAACTATAAGCTTCTTGTGGCATATGTGAATACGTTTGGCTTTATACAGATGCTAGCTGTCATTAAAAGCCAAATTAATAATCCTGCTGGATTGTGCACTTTTTTTCTGTTGCATTCTCACACGCTCTCAGTGAAAACGCAATGTTGTAGGTGACCACATTAAGTAAGATTTTAAAGCATTTCTAACACCATGATTGCTATAAGCATTAAAAAAAAAGATGTGTGCAGTTAAATGCTGTTTAAAAGCACAGAATCTTTTCTGTGAATCATGATATAGATAACTTAAAAAAAAACGTCTGGTCTACCCCTGAACGCAATTCATCTTCTGCAAATGATCCAAAATGAGCGGAAACACTTGTGTTCAACCTGAATAAGTTCTCAGACACCATGCCATTGCTGTGCTCTCTCCACTGGATTCTGGTGGCTGCAGGCACTATTTTCAGAACACTGATGCTTGCCTTCAAAGCCAAAAACGGACCAGCTCCCGCTTACCTCAAAGCTCTTATTACTCCTCGCAATGCATCTCGCACCCTGTGATCTACCAACACTGATTGACTGCTTCCACCATCATTTGGGTTAAAGAGGTAGGTTCTGTCATTGAGGTGGTGGAATGAACTTCATCTAGATGTCTGAACAGCTGAGTCACTGGCTGTATTCTAACAATTGGTGAAGACCTACCTATTCCTGAAACACTTAATCTTATATTCCTTGTTTGTTTGTTTATGTTTTTCTTTTCTTTCTTTTTTTTTGAAGTGCTAGAATTCTTCCCAACAGAGTTTTTAGGCTGAAGTCTGTTACCTAGTGAACCACTGTTGATGTATTCATTGATGGAGACTATCAAGGCAAGTGATGGATAGTATCTGACTTTGGTGCAATTGCTGGAACATGTAGGTATGAACAGACATAGTATAGTATAACAATTACACTTGAGTCTGAGGGCTTCAGCCAACTAGAGGTGGGCTATCTAATGAATTAATGACGCATCATCCAGGTAAAAGCCTTCATTTTAGTGCCTTTATTTGTCTGCCTCAAAAAAAATAAATAAATAAATAAATAAATAATAATAATAATTATA
>JAOTRN010000046.1:13118817-13130336 GCA_028566695.1 Bagroides melapterus | reverse complement strand
TTTTTTTATACACACACACACACACACACACACACATACAAGGCAACTCCATCTGGCTGACTCATCAGCTCCTACCACATAAACAGCTCTTAAGCAATGTAGCACATGCATACACTCAACACAGTTACACACACTCCTGTTCAATCAGTCAGGGTAAATAATAACTCACGGAAGCCTAAAAAAATGCTCAAGAACAATGTTACTAAAGAGAAATATCAGCTAAAGAAGCATAGTTGTTGTTTTAACTGCATATTTATTACACTAATGTTACTGGAATGATATATTTTTACTGAACATATTTAGATATGTTCAAAATAGAAATGATTATCCATGAAACCCTTAAAACACTCACCAAGAATCATAAAAAAAGTGACAGAGAAAAGGCTCTCCAAGACTATGCAAGCTACAATAGCGTCAAAGAATTTAAAAGTTACACACGTCTAAGTAACGGGATTAAGTCTGTGGTTTGCAGGTCACATAAATAAACTTTCTGTCCCAAAATCATCCTTATTACAGAAGTGGATATACAACAGCAGTAGGAACAGGCAGAGGTTTCATTCTGTGAGCTATGATAGTAACCACAGCCTTGATGATACACTGGCACATGATAATTTACTAGCATATTTAAGTTAAGAGGGTTCTTCTATCCTGTGTAGGGAATCAGACAGACCAGCTGAATGCATTAATGCAAGAATTAGTCAGTCGCTACTTGGTGTGCTTAAGTGAGAAAGAGTTGTCTGACATAATTAACTCTAAGCAATCGGATCAAATAAAAATTTGAAAAAAAAAAAATCCTCTAGCTTCCTGAGGACACACTTGAACTCTCGGGTAAATAAGAAATTGAAGCTACAAGTGTCTGGTTTTTACCTGAATTGTTGTGGTGATCTCTGCAGCAAAGCCTCCAGTCACCGGAGCCTCATGACTGATCAACAGTCTCCCCGTCTTCACCACCGACTATAAGAGAACAAATAAAGACACACAAGACTTTACTTACTTATACCAATTAATAACGCATGTTAATAAATCAATGACATGGTTGAACATTCCTGTCAAATCCAACGGCTTAGATCACTGGTGAAAAATGACATTAAAATCAGCTAATAAAAATAATTGAAACTAAAACGCAAGTGAATTGAATTGGTTAAACACTGACAGGCTTTTCGACAAGGACGTATCTTATATGGAAGTCGTTTCCGTTGGATATCTAGTGGATTGCTTGACAGATTGACAATTTGGTTTAATTTAATGGGTTTTAAATAAATCAAATTAGTATTATCAAGACTGCCAGTACATGAATTTCAATTTGCATTAAAATATATATATTTTTTCTAAATATTACAAGTTTCTTCATCTAAATAATTTGAATATCATGTAAATGTATATGCTTAAATTAACAAACGAAACCTTTCACAAGCGACACGTCCCTGTGTTAAGCTTTCTCACTGCTAGTTCTAGAGAGCACTCAGACTCGAACAGTTACTAGCATAGACCTGCTGGTTTCTATGACAACCTCAGGCTCTGTGGAGGGCACCCACAATGCCTTATAATGACCATATGTCTCTGTGTTTAAATACAGATTACAAATTCACTCAAACACACTGCACTGCTCTTAGACTGTTAAAAATAAACATGCAGCCACAGCTCTGAGCCCTGGACAAAGCAGCCACAGGATTAGTCAGAACCGGAGACGCAGGAAAAGGGTCACCCTGCCACCAGTAAAACACAGCATCTGTCAGTTTGTACTCCGGAAGACAAGAGGTCAAACACACCTCTGTGAGCAGGTGCTGTCTTCCCAGAAAGCTTTAATTGTCAAAACAGGCTTTGTTTAGTTTTTTGTAATTGCATTAATGAAAATCTGAACACAGTCTTTTCATTAGAAGGCTGCTATATGACTCACACTCCAGACAAGCCACATCAGTTTGCACATAAACAGGGGTGGAGGAAAAAAAACAAAAAAAAAAACTAGGTGACACACCCCAAGTTTATTTGATAAGAAGCTAAGCCACTTCTCCATGTTGTGCCCACTAAGGATAATGATGTGATGGGAATGTAAAGTGAGGCCTGCGTGATGGTATAGTCTGATGAACACAGTGATCAAGGACGGCAGGCATCTCATCTCACTAAACTGAAGCCCCACATTACTGCAGAAGGAAAAGGTCCCACACCCGGAACATACCACAGTGTAGAAGGCTTTCCTGTTTGACATATACTTTAAAGCCTTTCTCTTGGCTCTCCACCTTGCTTCCACACCTCCGTCTATACTGATTTTAATTCTACCCATTTATGATATGGCTATGATTTTATCATATAACAAAAACAGGAGAATGGGATAAATTGCCCAAAGCCAAGTGTACGGAGCTTGTTGAGACAGATCCAAGATTTGTAGCCGTCATTGTTGCCAAAGGGCCTGAATACTTTTGTGAATGAGATTTTAGTTTATGAATTTAATTCATTCTGCAAAAATGTCTAAAAACAAGCTTACACTTCATCACTACGCATTTTAAGTGAAATTGATGAGTAATTTTATATATCCATTCAAAATCAGATCCACTACACAAGGGAGTGTGCAACAAGTAAAGGGTTCTGAATACTTTATGAATCCACAAATCCATATATATGAAGACAACTAATCACAGCTAGTTTCCCCATAATCTGATTCCTTATGTGTGAAATAGGAAATAGACTACAAAACGATGAAGAGAATGAGATTAATGAGAGCAGACGTGCCATGTGTCAGCAGTGCCGTATCTGAGAGAACACACTGAGCTGCTGCGGTATGCAGTGGTTTCTCACGAAGGCTTTTTGTGAGCAGATGTGGAGTGCTGCAGCACTGATCTAAGGCCAATCTTTAGCAACGCAACTTCTCCAATGCAGCAGCTTAAAATTTAATCAGCCTTTCTATGTAAACAGTGTTTGGCATTTGTGGTACAAACAGTCCTTTGGACAAATTACAGACGTTTACAGAAAAGGTCTGGAAAAGTGGTGTACATGTTTAACTTGCAAACTAAAGTCATTAATAATAATAATAATAATAATAATAATAATAATAATGTTTACAGACTGCAGACAATTTTCTTTAATTAAAAAAATAGATATGATGTGCTTATGCTTCCATAGGAAAGGTTAATAAAAATATTTTTATTTAAATCCTTGGCATATCATTTTAATGTACATTTAAAACTCATCCCTGCAATTACTCATTCAAATATGAAGTATATGGTATTTAAGCGTTTCATATGTTCTCCTTCTGTGTCTGTGGCTTTCCTCTGGATTATCTGATTTCCTCCCACTGTCCAAAAGCATGCAGGTATGTACACTGGCTAAGCTCCACTGGCCCTAGTTGTGAACGAGTGTGTGAGTGTGTTCACATGGTGCTCCGTGGTGGACTGGCATCCTATCTTGTGTGAATTCTGCCACCTCCAGATGGTCCACAACCCCGAGGATGAAATGGTTTCTAGACCAGGATTTTATATTATATACAGGATTTTATATTCTGTTGCATATGAGCAATAAATTCATAAAATAGTAAAGTTTGGGATTGCTCACATGTATCCTTTTTCAAGAGCCTAGTCCCCCCAAATGTTTATTTTTTAAAACCTTAGTCATAATGGACAAAAAAAAAAAGATTATGCAACAAAAATGTAGCATAACAAGCATCAAGGTATCAAGGTGATCATTCTCTAAAGGTTCTCCAATAGTTTTACTACGATTATTATATGAAGCTTCTGTTTCGCTAGCGTGCTGTTTTTGCTAGTTTTGTCAGCTCCTTTATCTGGAGCTGTTCTTAATCGTTTTATCTCAATATTCAGATAACAGGCCAAAACTGTCTTTTAACTCATCCTCTTCACTTTAATTTAGTCACTCTGGACATTTGTTTTCCACTGTCCACTTTCTAAGTATTTCCCATACACGATTTAATGCAGCTCACTCAAGGTAAGCAGATGTTTAAGAGAAAAGCAAAAATTCTTTTAACACACTTTATGCAGACAGCCTCTGGTGTGTAGCAATGTCTCCGTTGTGATAATGACCTGTGCAGATGGAGAAAGTCTAGGTGCTGGAAGCTGGGCAAATCGGTCCCCCACATGGTGCTCTACTATGAGGATGCACAGCCAAATCCACAGGCACAAGGAAGCTAGGAATGCAAAGCACCCTGCAGGTTCCACCATTTGCAATCTGATATCATCTCCTACCACAGACCTCTCTGCTTTCTACACACTACTGTGCTAATGTCAAAATAAACCTCATGAGGTTTAAGAGCTGCCAGAGTATTGGGAGTGATCATCATGGCTCAGATGATAAATTGTTTTATACTGACATAGCTAAACTGATGACTGGGTGTGCTAGTTAGATTAGGAGGTTATTTGTACACTAATTAAAATATAGCACCTCCATGTGAAGGAAAGGGGTTTGGGCCACAAATACAAAGTTAGAATGGTGACAAATTGTTAGGTTATTGTAAAAATAGAATTAGTTAACTAAAATGGGGAGCAGTCATCTTATAAATAAGAAAATGTCAATAACTTATGAAAAGGGATTAAAGAACTGACATGAAGCAAAACTATTTTTCTGCTATTCATGAGCCATATATTCAATTATACACTAGCTTCCCAGTTTAGGGGCAATAATTAATGCCGCAAATGACAATAATGCGGCCATATTTAGTACTTTTCAAATTCTGTTGCATTAGTTTTCAACCCAAGGTCTTCACAAGAATCTCCCCGAACTATCTATGTCAGTCATAAATGTCAGACATACTGCAGTTTCTGAGATGGCTGATTAATTTCAGTTTTCTTCAATAGTTAAAGTTAAGTTCAACTGGGGGTATAGTTGGGCTTTGAAAAACTAGTATGTTTCACATCACTGTCTCGCTGCATGTGAAGGACAGTGTATTGAGTTTTCAAGCATTTGGCTGACTCTCTGTGGTTAAGATTCTTCTGTAAAATTAAGAATTCATCCTGCTGCTGCCGACAGCAGTCACATCATAAATAACGGTATGTTAGACAGTTCCAGTGGCAGCTATCTTTGTCCATGCCATCCTGATGATGAGATGGTAAGCTACAGATAATTATCAGTTCCCCGTTTTCTCCACACTTTGTCTTTCCAGCTCTGTGGTACTGGAATGTCTTCATCTCATCGGTCCACGTGACTTTATAGCAAACTGTAACTTGACCTTACTGTGCTTGAGGCTCACCAGACGCTTCTATCTTGTGGTGAACCATCTTAGGTCATGCCGGTATATTTTGTCTCATTTTAGCCATGACACATACATGCCTATATTCTGGATATGCTTCTTGCTTTGTTGAACAGTTCTTATTTTTTTTAGCCTCAGGTTTGCTCTACTTGCATGGACACATGTATGATCCTCAGTTGCCAACTGTTCAATTACTTACAAAATCCTACCTGACTACTCCCTTGACATTTACATATACAAATAAAGAGTTCTGCTATGGGGATGGGACCCTTATCTTTTTTCCATTTGTGCCACTGGAGTCTGGAGTGTGAGCAGCTTTATGGTTAATCCTGATTGACAGTTAGGGGCCCAAAAAAAAAAAAATTCCTTAAGTTCCCTTTGACATAAAGAATCCAGGATTGTAATTGCAATATTGTGAGACATAAATCAACCCTTGATAGCCATCAACACTTGACTGACAGAATCAGGTCAAAATCCAGCTGAAAGTTTTGTTTTGCTTTCTAATACTAATGCAGTGTTGTAGAAAATTGAGTTCTAAAAAAATTACCATGGATCATGGACTGCATAGTTGGACTGTTAACAAGGCACGATTCAGACCATCTACCAAACTCTCTGCAGCTATTTTTGTCACTAAATATGCTTCTGAATCTTTTCATCAATGGAATGCTTTATCCTGAATGTAGAAATAAAAATAAAAAAAGAAAAAGAAAAAGAAAACCACCTGCCTAGCGTTTATCTTTAAGACTGGACAGTATTAGTATATTTTGGACAAATGCACGAAATCTGGTACAATGGCTCTCTCATATACGTGGGCCGGTATATATGTGGGGGTGGCTTAATTAAACCAATAACTAGCAGTAGGATCACGTTGCAGCATAGCCACACAACTGTCAGATCCATTGCTTAGTTTGTTGAGTTATGCCTCATCTTCAAAAAAAAACCTGCCAGGAAGCCCACAGCCTAAGATAAAACGAAGAAATACAGTAAGTCTTCACACCGAGGAAAGTTTTATGTTACTAGACATACTTCAGATGTCTGAAATGTATATCCTCTTCGCTCTGACTGAAATGATGCTCAAACTGTATTGCGAGTAATAACAGTCAATGCTTCAGACAATGGGTTTATAGAAACATGTGCTGAGCATTATGAGCAGCATTTCTCTCCACTTCCCAACACTCCATATTTGCATCTGGTCTATGTGGATAGTCTTATGAAGAGCGCAGTGTTTATTGTAAGGGAGCCATCAGCAGCCAGTGTTGTTAGCCAACAGCTTATTTACTTCTGGCCTCTTGACACCACTGCTGTCCAACTTACTCGCTTTAGTGACAGTCTGACCCAAGAGACTCTGGATGATGAATACAGAGAGGAGGGTTTTTTTTTGGACTCCTGCTCCCACACTTTCTCCCCCTCTCTCGATCACATACACACAATTCTGGTTGAGATCCTATGATTTTATAAAGAGATGTTAGCCGTAGGGAGTTCTAAACATATGAATTGCGGGCAGTTCTTTATATCTGTTGGTGCTGCGATGGGAGTAGAGTTTTAAGAAGCAGGGATTAGAGTGTGGTTTAGTAGACTTTTTTTATACTCTTGAGAAGTGGCCTCTCAAGAAGAGATGACTTGAGCACATCATGATGCAAAATGGCCATAAACACTATAAGAGTCACCAGTAAGTCATTAATCTATGGGAAGCAGTTGATGTTTGGACGCAGTTCATAGTTGCTATGTACACAGAGAGTGTTTGCTACTAAAAATAGACCACATGCGTAAATGTACACAGAGAGGAATGACAAATAAAAGACTACAACAAATTTGTGTTAATAAGGTGTTGGGCTACCACAAGCCACCTAAACTTCAAAGCTGTGCATTGTGTGCATATATGTGGATTTTACAGTAAGTATCAGGTGGCTTTGGAGGAAAAGAAATATTTTAGTATTTAGTATAAATTAAGTGAGCATGTAAACCTTTCTCTTGCAGAAAACAAGGTTAAGTGCAGCAGTTAATAATTTACAAAGTGTCTAGTGTTTACTGTAGAACCCTGTATCGACGTGGAGTCTAGTTTCAGCCTCCACAGGCTTGACCAAGTGTGTGCCCTAACCGGTGCAATAGAGCACACAGCTTTTTAAAATCACTTTCTAATAATCATTCCATTCCTTGTGCAATAATTAAGTATTGATTTTTGTGTTTATTTCTTGTGGCTAAAAAATGTTTTCTGGACATTTTTCAGTTGCATCCTTAATAAACTGTAGTAACTGTAGTAATGTTAACTATACTGTTGCCAAAGAACAGCTAAATCAAAAATACATCCGTTGATTCGATTTCGCAACAATCTCAAAACTTTACATTTTACCTTCACAGAAAACCAGGATGCAGCCTTTAACTGAGAAAAATCACTTCCAGAGGGTCAGTTAAGAATTCAAATCAGAGGCACAAATGTCAACTGAGTCTATGGCCATTTTTATTTGAAGTGGAAATGTTTACATATTTTAGTATGGTATGCAAAAGTTTAATTAAAACAGAAAAAAAGCTAAAAAAAAAAAAAAAAAGCTCACTGGTCCATGTTTTTGATGTCAGATTGTGACCGTTACAAGAATGTTTCAACAAAGAAACAGGAGGACTTGAAAATATTTAAGAAGAGGTATGTATATGAGGGGACATTAAGGATAAGTCAGCACGAGTTAGAGATTTAGAAAGAAGAAAGAGAATGGAGAATTGTAGGTCAGTACGAGTGGTCAGTGGGGTTAATGAGGGGTTAATGTCCTCTGTGCCCTCCTTCACTGTGCCAGAAGCAGTGGTGGCTTCCCTTTACTGCTCACTGGGCTACAGGGCTGTGATTAAACTAGGCCGCTTGCACAAGGGGAATGTCATGTTTACAGCCATTCCCACACACACCCAACATAATGAGAGTCACTCTCTGCCTACGCTTGCCACAGCACTATGCCAGGAGAGGCAGCAGACACTCAATGGCTCCGTATGTGTACGTGTACGTACACACACACACGTTAACTCAAACCACAGCCTGAACAGAACCAGGTCAGAGCAGGGACAATGCTTTGCTCAATACTTCTGACAAAACATATTCAATCTGCTCATAATGTTGCTCATAATGGTAAGCTCTAATCATATAATACTGTCTCTAATGTGCCTTGAGCAGGTTATTGCTGGGCAGTGAAGCATCATCATCAATCCTGACTTCAAGCACTGAACTTGACCAGAGATTCAGGGCCTCGTTCACAGTGCCATTCATCAAAACCATGACAGGAAGCGAATACTGAAAAATCCTGCCGCCTGAACGGAGTCGGCTTGGCCGCAGAACACTGTCTATGAGAAGCCTGTGTGTCTTTAATTGAAGAGACACCGCGCGGTCATAACTCACATGGCACTATGTGATCGCCATGACAAATACAGTCCCAGTGCGGCCCAACTTCTTATGCAGCTCTTTCAAGTGGGAGGGCTTGCTTAGCACTGAGAGTGAGAGGCAGAATAAATCAAAGAATAGCATGCACATGCTTGCTCTTGCCATCATGCGCACACACGCAAACACACCCAAACAGACGCACATTTCCTGTCCGGGGCCAAGAGATAGTCCTAAACGCTAAGAAGCTGCCTTGACAGATGAGATCTCAGACAGGAATAACTCGCATCACATCCCATGAAATAAATCCAAGGCATTTAAAGACATGATCTACCTTTAGCACTAAACACCATGAGTGAGCAGGAAAAAGAGCCTTTAAACATGCACTATAAAGTTTTCCCCTGTCCATGGCAGGAGCAACAATGGGAAGTTACCCTACAAGTCTTTTATTTCTGAACACGTTTTGTAATATTTGGCAAAGATCTCTTCACATTCTGTCAGCTTCAATAAAATATCTGCTAAGAGGAAACACTCCGGTCTCTGTGGCGCCCACGGTCCTGTAAATCGTAGAAAAAACAAATGATCTGGAGAGGAAGCTGTCTCTATTCACCTTTATTCAGTTTGGGGGAGGGACCCTCACTTTCTATACCAGCAATCAGGCATTCTAACAGAGGCAGGTGTTTCAGTGGTGTGATTTTCAGACTTTCAGCAAAAGTTTGCTTCTTCTTTCAAATTCTAACAACTGTCACTAAAAGAATTACATCACACATGTGAATTAGCACATGCTAGGGGTTGCACTCGTGTAGCCGACTATTTTATTTGATAATCGCCACCGTAAGGACGTGGAGTCTAATGTGATCCTTGTACTAGGGCGTAAGTGAATTCTGCTCATACCCGCACCATGTGAACGAGTGCTTTCCGTGCTACGGCAGCAAGACACTATCCAGTCCTCATGACATTTTGTTCTAAACTGTGTGCTGAGCTGCCAGCAATGCAAAAACGAATTTAGGAACTGAATTAATTTATCTGAACTGATGCAGCCTTAAAACACATATGATAAAAGCTGTTATGCACATTTATTTCACAGACTTAGTTATTTTATTTGATAACAATGTAGCCTAAAAACACTGGAAATGGAAATGTAGCCAGTGTATAAATGAATGTGTTAAATGAAGTGAGCTTCAACACAAAGAAAACACCCTAAAAATAAAAACACTGGTCCGTAAAACAGCTGTTGCTCCATTCTAGAAAAAGCTGTCTACTTTACTATGTTTACTATTGAGTTACTGATGTAAATGTATATCAGCCATGTCAGTAATGTCAGTAAGGGTTGAAACAGTGCCGTACATTGAACATTACTATTGCTTCTGTCAGTTGTTTTGATGTAAACTGTTATGGCATCTGTCTCTACGAATGCACACTCAGTAGAAGAAAAAAAGATAATTTATAGTGATTACTCTACTGTGCTGTTTCTTCCTGCCATTTTCTTTAAGTGATTTACAGCATTCTGGGAAACATCATCTAAGAACTGGATCTGCTTTGTCTCTCAGGAGCAAGTGAGGGCAGTTTAAGTGAAGTGTAGAACACACGAACACACACACACACACACACGTCAACGTCTGAAATGTCCGATCCTTGCTTTGCACACTCCTCAGATGCTACCTCCAGAGGGTTTGGATGGTGTCCATAAAGGATACTTTTAGCTCTGGGTTCTGATGCATGACCTGGAGCACAGTTCAGTCAGCCCATGATTACACCAGTACACGTCCAAGCCAGCAGGACCAACACAGGGTGCACTCTATTCACCATAGCTAAAATGGAACCACTCTAAAATGAGACAGAAACATCCCCCATGCATATTACACATTATACAGCTTGGCTTTAAGCTTGCAGTGAAGCGCTAATGGATCACGTCACCACAAAAATAATAGACTCCAGGCTTTCCAGAAGGACCCTGCTATCTGCCTCAATGGTGACCTCGATGATCTCAATCTGTCCAAAGTACTGTCCAAAACTCCAACCGCCATGAGTGGAAAACAGTTAATAAAAAAAGAAAACAACTACTCGACAGCCACAGACAAAAAGTGTCCATTTTGTCTGTCACTCTTGTTCATGAACACACACGCACACATACAAAATTGATATGAAGACTTAGCGATTTCTAATGATATTGATTTATGTTGTTCTACTCTTGTTGGCTCTCGTAACAGTTCACGAAGGAAAGAATGGCTCCCAAGAAATTGCCTGATCACGGAGCGTGTGTGTGCATTTCAATGCGCACATGTTGGGAGTAACTGAGAGCAATAAATCTCATAATTGAGTAGCACACAATAGGTGGGCACAGAAGTCAGTGAGGCTTTGAAGAAAACAATGAAATGTGCAGCAAGTAAGCACATCTCTCTTTTATGAGTACGTGTGAACCATCTGCACACTTCCAACTGGTGACACAGAGACAGAGAAAAATTCTAGAAATCTCACGAGTGCTGAACAGAGGAATGTGAATGCTGGCTGAAGCTGCGGGAGTGAATGGAAAAGCAGATCTGATGAGAGGAATGAGGGAGGGAGAAAATGAGCAGGAGAAAGCTCAAAGCATGTGAGCTTATTGTGAGAGTGAGTGCACAGAAGACTGATGCAAGTGAGAAATAGGAAACAAAATACAGAGGAAAAGGATGAGATTTAAAAATAATAATCATTACTATTATTATTTTAAAGAAATCCATCATCATCATCAGGCATGTCAGTGTAATAAATCAGGTCTTTACAAAGCAATAAGGACAGTTTAAAATACAATGAAGAGAGAAATTATATATAAATATAAAGAAAAAAATATAAACACCTATTATGTATGTATGTATATACATACATAATATATATATATACACACACATATACATATATATACATATATACACACATACATATACATATACATATATATATATATACACACACACATATACATATACATATATA
>JAOTRN010000046.1:13085458-13114094 GCA_028566695.1 Bagroides melapterus | reverse complement strand
TTGGAGCCAGAATTGTTTACTTTATTTGGAGTGAAATATATGAATCTAGACTCAGCCCAAGGACATTGTCCAGACATGAAAATGCTTAAATATTCCAGCTGCAACTTTTTACAAAGAAGTAAACAAAACGTTTGAATATTGACATACAATAAAGACTGAGCTATAATAAGTAAAACAAAATTAAATTAGAATTATTAATCAAATTTTAATCTTTGTGAGCCTCCTAACATAATGCAGGTAAACAACTTTGCCCATCATTTAGTTTACAACATTTTCTGACAAGCATATGCATTACGTTACATTAATTTCATTATTATTTTTATAATGATAAAAACATTCAGATGTTTCCCTCAGGTAGGACGGCATTAAGATATTTTACACTAAAACCTCTACGTCTTTATTTCTTCATGTTTTGCTGTATTTTATATTACAAAAATACAAGGCAAGCAAATGAATATTAAATGTTAAACCACTAACAAAGCAGAGTTTACTTATAGTGTTAAACTATATGGATAATGGACTACACTATACTATTTTACTACACTAAACTATTTTTGTGTTGACCAAATATAAAAGGCCATGTGTTTCAGTATATTTTACAGATGAACACTACAGACACATCCATCAGGAACAGAGTATTGGATTTAGTGTATTTTCACATTTAGTATTGATGGTCTTAGTGCAGTAGACAAAAGTGATGCTGACAGAGAGAACACAGATCCTTCATATAAACAAAGGACACAAACTGGTTTAAAGCTGCCTCGACATTTACATTTACGGCCTTTGGCAGACGCCCAACTCAGTCCGGAACAACTTAGATTTTACCAGGTTTATTAACGCTGAGCAATTGAGGGTTAAGGGCCTTGCTCAAGGGCCCAGCTCTGGCAGCTTCTTGGACCTGGGATTCAAACTTACAACCTTGAAAAAAGTCTGGATTGACAGGTACCAGGGAAGCCTGAAAGTTTCTCCCAAGCCGATACTAGACTCCCATTAGTTAGTGAAATAAGGTAACAAAGAAAACTGCATTCAGTGCTATCTAATCTCTGCAAACAAATGCACTAGTTTTAGAATTGAATTCAACTTAATTCAATAAAATTTTTATAGCACATTTAAGAATGGGCATTGTTATAAATCAGCTGTAAAGAAATATCAAAATTATATATTACATTATCATTAAATTCAATCCCAAAGAATAAAATTTGCTACTGCTCAGTGAACAATCACATCTTCCTTAATCTTCAAATCATATTAGACTCTAATTGTTGATTCCACCCCCAAACAGGTGTCCTGTCATCTTCATTACTGTACTGTACTTTGAGGGCAATAAAACACTGAATAGATCAAAAATTGACTACCTTTGGCAGACTTTACACTTAACAATTTGTTCTGGTTTGTTAATAAGTGTTCTGCAGACATCCAGGTGTTAAAACATAAAAACATGCAAAAAAGAAAAACACCTGGAGCTGTCGCAGTGTGTTGTGGCTACTGTACAATAGGGAAACCTTGATGAACGATCGGTTTCCATTCTGTCCAGCCAGAGAAGAGCTTATAAAAAAGTATAAAGCACATCTATTACCAAGGGAGAGGGCAGAAAGATGCTTCAGTTAAATAATACAGCAGATGGTTGACTTTTATTTAATTTGGGTTTTTACTCACTCCCCCATGCAAGAACCTCAAACCTATTATTAAAGCATAACCCTTCCTTTTAATATGGTTTCATATTACTGCCACCTGGCTTCCCGTCAAATAAACAAGTCTGAACTCTGAGCTCTATAAAATAAGATGTGCATCATAGTGCAGCGCCACTTAGTAAATGAGGCAGAGAAGCTGATAAGGCAAGCTTTAAGTAAATGGCACAAGGAAGGTAGGACTGGCACAGAGTCAGCTGAGTCCATTCCTAAAATCACAACTCGAGGGGACATAAACAGATAACGCATACCATTTATCCCTACCCATCCCTATTCCACTCTTCACTTCAATGCATCATGCATACCTGAAGATCTTCTAAAGTGAGGTTTAAAATGATCTCTCACTTCTTTATCCGACAAACCCAGTCAAATATATTGCATCAATACATACAATAAGCTCCAGTTCCCTCCTTGATAGATCTAACCCAATTGAATTTTATTTGTACAACACTTTTAACAATGGACAATGATAAAATAGCAGCAAAAAAAGAAAAGAAAAATACATTATATAAATAACAAATTGAGATATTCGCCCCAATGAGCAAGGCAGTGGTGACACTGGCAAGAAAAACTTCTTGGGACAATATTAGAAGAAACCTTGAGAGAAACCAGACTGAAAATGGAACCCATCCTAACCTGGATGATTCTAAATAGATTCCTTTCTATAATTATATGGTCAGAAAGTGCAAAACTGTTTGTGGTAATTGCAGTCCTAAAGCTAATAAGCCAGAGCAAAAAAAAGAAAAAAACTACACAAAAAGGATGCTGGGGATCACTAATAAGCAAAAGACCAATAACAGAGATAAAGTGCGCCAAGTCCAAGTCACCCCACACATTCTAGATTCTGCAAAAAATCAGAAACACTCTATAATTTATTGCAACTTTAACATCCAACAGAGAAGCACAGCTTCATCTTGATCAGGTTAAGAGAGTACTGGAAGATCTACTTTATTGGTGTGACTTACAAAAAAAAAAAAAAGTAGCCTAAAGATGGAAACCAGACTCTCACTGTAGCAAGACCAATACACTTCCAAGTCTTACTGCCAGCTGGCGTTTATTCTGTACAGGAAGCATCACCCCCCAACAAAACTAATGGAAAGACAGTAAATGACTGGATCAAAGAATCCAACACAGAAAATTAAAAACATTTTACAGACACACTAATATATAGAATATATATATTTGTATAAATTTTATATAAATTAAATTACTGATTTCATTATTTTCAAACCTGGTATTTTCAGTCTCTGACAGTCAAGTGAATGGCTTGTTCCATGTACTAAAGAATACAATTTTTATTGCATTTCATTTGTCAAGACTATACAAAACAATGCAGACATATTCACAGCCCAAAGACAATATAACACCAAGCCAGTATTCAACCACAAGAGACATCACATTTCCATAGAGTATCCACAGAAGACATACTGCTTTGAAGGAGGTTAACACTTGGTCATACATGGATATTTCAACAAGATAATAACAACAATCAAACATCCAAATAAGCACAAAGATGGCTATGGGAACATAAAATCAAGGTTTGGTAATGACTGTCTCAGCCTCTGGATTTGAACCCTGAAAACTTGTGGTCTGAACTGAAGTGGGCAGTCCACATGTACAAAACTAAGAATAAAATGAAGTTGGAAATGCTTTGCAGGGGAAAAGAGTCCAATATCCTACTACAACTGTTGTCTAGCATTACAGGAAGAGGCCCAAATTAGAATTGTGTTGTGAGTGCTTGGTGAGGAGTAAATACCAAAATTGTACACATCACACATCCAACCTTCAATCTAACTACAGACTGTAGAAAACAGAGCTGTGTTCAGAGCTCATTTCAAGTGACTCAAGTGAGGAACAGCATTAAGTTCATCACTAATGTCTGATAATTTATTATAACCCCTACATCTCCCCTGAAACACATTGTGGATTAAGTAAATATGCATACATAATGTGGAATGGTAGAGAAGAGTCATCTTAAGATATTAATCTGAATGGACCATTAAGATCCACTGAACAATAATAGAGTTACTATAATTCAATTACTATGCGACACAAAGGGTGTTCAACATTAAATCATTGTATAAACTACAGATTTACATGTATGACTAACCAGAAGCCCAAAACACCATGTTGCTACCTCAATGCTTTTATATAGTTAAAAATCAATCAATCCATACAGAGGCTGTCTTTGGCTCTTTATGTATTATGTTTTTTTATGGTTTAGTCCATGGTTTGTTCATCCATCCATTCATCCATCTTCAATAACCACATTACCCTTGTAAGGTCGAGGTTGATCCAAAGCCAATGCCAGTAGCACAACACCCCGGACTACCTACATGTTTTGAACCCAGAGGAAACCCAGTCTACAACAGTGTAAACTCAGGATTAAACCCAGGGTCTGTTAGCAGTGAAGCATTACTTATTGCATGAAATAAAATAATAAGGAAAATATAATAATAAAAACGGAAAAAATACATCCACATCATACCATCTAAGTTGCTCTTCTGGCATGAAAAACTGGGCATTTTGTTGATTCCCTTAAATGAATGACTATTATATTTACAGATCAGTTCCAGACACCAGAAAAGGGAAAAAGATTCTCAGTTTTATTGCAATTCAGCTGATTCCTTTCGTCAACAAATGATGTGTATGCAAAGTTGTTGAATACCAGTCCTGTAAATCATCCAGAGAAAGCAACAGGAAACCAGAAACAACATGTTCCAGTGCAGTCATGCTTTAATGAGCGGGATGCTGCTGCATAGACAAAACCCACACCTCCATACATGCAGAGGACACCAAACAGAACATATGAGCAGCTTCTGACTCATTCTGAGCTTGCAGTCAGTTGGACACAATTCAGGTCTAACATCTGCAACTAGTTCTTAATGCTACAACTAATGAACTCTAGCCAGGTCATTAGATTTAGTTTATCATCTGCATGGAATTGTGAGCTGGCCGACTAACATATTCAAATGTGACCATCAATTTAGATGTTTGAATTTGCCCAGATTTCAGGGCTCACTTTGAAGAGTACAAAGCTTTCTCAAAACCATTTTTCCAGATGGAAATGCCTATATCTGAAGAAACATCTCTGAGCACAAAATGACCCTGAGCCTCTCAGTGTATTGCGAGAGCATTGTTTCTATCAGCCCTGTCACTATCCATCCAGACATAACAATTGTAGGAATAAAGCCTCCAAAAGCCAGCAATTTTGTAAGCTTTAAGAGATTTTTATGATTGTTTTTCCTTTTCCCCTCCACACTATTACCTCAACACAAATCTAGCTACAAAATGCAAGTGTGGGTTCTTTTATTTCTTCAAAAATGTATTAATATTCTCACACATAATTACTAGGTTAAAGATTCTTTTAAAGAAAGAAAAATGACAAGATATAAAAGAGATCTTTGTATAAAGTTTGTATAAAGGGTGCATTATCACAAGCACACTTTTTTCTTATTGTCAATTAATGAGGTGATATCACTGTATTTTGCCTATAACAATGATGTGTTTGAAATTCCAGTTGAACTGGGCTTTTTAGTGCTACTAAATTTATTCATAATTTTGTTTTAACTGTAAATCTGGCAATAACAGGGAACTTTAAAACCAAGTTAGGTTACCAAATGATCATAATAAAAAAATAACATTATAATAAATTGTAATATGGTTTGTGAGGACACATTATATGTGAATAATGCATAAAAAATGCATTATAAAGGCTTTATATTTTTCAAACTACTAGTGTGTGTGTGTGTGTGTGTGTGTGTGTGTGTGTGTGTGTGTGCGCGCGTGCGTGTGTCCATGTGGCCTACCTTGCATACTGTCTCTTTGTCCCATGGCAAAATTGTCTGCAGGTCAATAACCTCGCAAGACACACCAAGCTTGTCCTGTGCCATGTTAGCAACTTCCCTCAAGACATGAACCTGTAAAACAGAAAATTATTAGTATGTTACTATATGTTAATCCACTGAGTTTCTGATCCTTTATCCTCTCATACAGCTTAAAAGTTCTACGGTAAATGTTTTCAATTAAAAAAAGCAAAAAGGCCAAAACAGTAACTATAGCAACCAGCATGCCACTTAACTTTTGAGATGGGAGATAATCAAGGCTTTGAAACAAGCTCTGATTTCTACAATGCCAGATGCATGTTTAGCATCAAATTATTGGACTGAAGCAAGCCAGTTTCCCCAGTTCATTTCCCCCCGACACCCCTTTGATTTTAGGATAAGGTAACTTATCAAACACACAGCATGAACCCACAAAACCATGTTTTCCATTCCCCAGTGTTGTTTAGAAATCATTATCCTTTTCTGCCCATAAAAGAAATAAGAGAACAAACATTTACCAGCAAAGCTGTTATAGTGTTTACACAGAAGCATGATGCAGGAGGTTAGCGCACCTTGTAAGCCAGCTAAGCTTTAAGACTGAAATCGCTTTAATCCATGGGTCTGCTTTTTGTTTGTAAATGACAGAAAACTGACTGGATAAATGAGAGTCTATTCAGACCCCTGTACCTCACCACATGTGTCAGTTGTGGCCAGTTCTACTAATGTGAACACTCTCCCCTTTATGTGACCTACCTGCGTTCCCCAGGCAACCATGGTGAGGTCACTTCCCTCCTGCACAATATCAGCCTGAGAGAGAGGGAGGTGGTATGCGTCGGTTGGTACTTGCTCCACTGGACAAAGAAAAACAAGAAAGCCTTATCATACAAAAAGAGGTTGTGAGGATTTATTTTAAATTTAAAGAATCCCAAGGTTTCAACCTATCTAAATGACAGATTACAGGACAACAGGAAACAGTGTTTGAAGCCAGTACACTACCACTCCAAATTGTGTGGACAATTAATAACAGACTGTCTGGAGTCTTCAGTCACGAGGAGTCTAGGGGATTCCTCAATCCTGTTACTCATCGCTGCCTCAATGTCTCTAATCAGAGATGGCAGGACTTATATTAAAATAACTGAACTGCCTAAAAGAAGGACTAAATAAGAGAAGGCATTAATTATGTTTATGGAAACAAATAAAAGCTTTTGGGGTTTTTTTGTCCTATTCAGTGAATAAAAAGCCAACAATATAATTCTTTCAACTGATATTTTTTTCTCTTGATGAAAACTGCTGAAGATATATTTAAACAGAAAATCTCCAACATTTGCTACCTAATAATGAAAAATAGACATGCAAACCATTACCCGTCCAGAAAAATGAAGCCTAACATAATTCATAAATGTTCCAATCTTATTTTTAAACGAGCCATTTTAAGACACACTAAGCACGAATTCACTCAGCAAAATACAGATCCACAGGAATCAAGTAACACATCAATAACAGAGTTTGCTGGCTATTGTAGTGAGTCTATAGGCCTATTAACCCCTAGTCTCCATGTTCAGCCAACTGTACGGTTGACTGCCATTTGTTCCTTTTCTTAAAGCACGAAATACGGTGCCAAAACAATGTTTCATCATTTCCAATGACGCATAACAACAGATACCTTCAAATGTCTTCAAAGGGAGTTAGACTTTGGCTGCTGTGGTATTAAATCAAATTATGAGCTGACAAGCCTGGCTTGATGAGTCCATTTCTCACCACCAGATGTTTCAGTTATGCTTTGTGACATTCAAAGCAGCAAGCTCGAGTTCGGTCAGAAGAAATGAATTAAGAAGTTTTGGCTTTGTGGAGAAAAAAAAATGACAGATTTTCAAAATTTCTTTAAAACTCCTAATAAAGAACAAACTAAGGAATTAACATCTGCTCAGACACAGCGTAAAGACTAAACAGAACACTTAGCACCCGTTTCTAGAAATGGAAGATTTTGCAGCGAATGTGTTATTCCCATTCATTTGTGAACCATGTTATTTCTTTAAATCCGTATTGCCACAACAGCCCGAGACACTGGAGTAGGAAAACAGATCAAATGAGCCAATAAGTAGAAATGACGCCTTAACAAAAAGACTGGAAAACAGTCTGTAATTACACATCATTTAACTGTGAAGATAATTCAACATCAGAGATCAAGTACAAAACCCTTAATGAAGCATGATAGCTGTGATTAAGAAAATTGATGGTGGAAAGGTAAGAGATGTAGTGTACAGTAGGCTCTGTGCACGGGGAGGAGAAGGTCTGCTTTTTGAAGTGTGATCCACTTGCACAAAAGAAACAGTGTCTTGAGAAGTGAACTAGTCTAAACCAGAACAAAGGCACTCTTCAACTCTTTTGGTATTTTACATACTGCAATCATTACAGCTTTAGAATTAAATGCAGTTACTTAGGAATAGTATTTAACTCCATGAAATTGAAATTGTAATAATTTGACAGCATTTCTAATCACTCACAGATAATTCATTGCGCTCAAAGACACTATGGAGGTCTCCGGACAGGAGTGCTGTGATCTTTATTTTCTTACAGTGGTGGAAATCACATTCTAGTGAGCTACAGGTCACTAAAATTAATTTCATTACATTACTACTAACTGGGGATGTGCTACCCAGGTGGGTAAGGTGTTGGTCTACTAATCGGGAGGTTTTGAGATTGAACCCCCGCTCCATAAAGCTACCACTGCTGAACCCCTGCGCAAGGCACTTAACCCTGAATTGCTCAGTTGTATAAAAATGAGAGATGAATTGAAGTCGCTCTGAATAAGGGCGTCTGCTATATGCTCTAAATGTAAGCGTTATCAGTTTTTAATTATTTTACAGATAAAAGGGTGCTTGGCTGCAAACAGCTTGAGAACCTCTTCCTTATGCCGATCACTAGCAGCTCATCCTGCTATACTGTTGATGTTTTGTTTTGTTTTTTTCACGTGAAGTGATGTATTTCTATAGCATATGGGGCTCAGTTTGATGTTTTTCAAAGTGACAGCTAGGACAGCAGGTACAAACAGTCATCTTAACAACACATTATTTATATACTCTGTATCCTTCACACTGGTATGGACAGAGTTGATCAGGAAAAAAACTATTTCCATCAGAGTAGAACAGCCAGATTTGTTGTTCAGCTAATAAACAAACATGTTTTCTTTTTATTTCTTTTCCTCTACTCAATCTGCTTCTGCTTGTTCAGGATACTGATTACTAATTCTGGACATCTAAAAGTATTTCATGCACAAAACCTTTTCCTTCATAGTTTCATAGCAGATAATGAGGAAGTATGAAATATGTGCATGGCTTTAAGGGGAGAACATAAGGCTTTAATGTACTGAACGTATATGAGCATTTCTACCGTTCTACAAACAACTCCTGAACACGCAAAAAATGCCCAGCTTAAACCTTAACAGATTTAACTTGATGGAGTAGCTAATATTCAAAGATGTCAGTCATTACTTTTATCCTTTTCCTGACGCACAAACAGATAATCGGTACATAAAGTAGAACACGATGCCTCATTACAGTAATCATGCAAAGTACTGCCTTGTAGTCGGCCTGCCAACAGTGGAAAACAAATTGAGAACCACATCAGGGTACGCCACAGTCACTGATGTGCCACTTTAAATAATGTGTTCTCCAAAAACCAAAGCAAATCTGTTCAAACTCTTAAAAAAGTGATATAGGTTTGTCATGCCGTAAGCAAAAATTCATAGCACGACTGTAGCCAAGTGTCTTGGTTTCAATAACAGATTTACAATTCTCATTAAAAACACACTTTAAATCATGATGATTTGCTGATGGAAGTAACTTATTGAAACAGACAGAAACCTAGAAAGCTTTGTGGTTTTCAATATACATCAAAGTTTAGAGTGGTTTACTACATGTCTACTTCCCCCTGGAAGCTAATGTCATAAATACACGCTTCACAATGCTCATTAGCCACTTTCCAAACAAAATTTAAGACATTAGTTTGCAACATGGGCAATAAACTGAGTAGTGAAGTTACTGAGAATTAATTCACGGGTTGTGAAAGCGATGACATTCAGTTTGTCCTCCCCTTCCACTGCATAAATTTGTGTCGTTCCTTTAGAAACTAAAAGGAAATTTTGAAAATCAGCGCCAGCCTTTGAGAGCATTGTTCTGTTTATACACCTGTTTATGTTGTTGCAATAATTCCCCCATGTAAATCATGATGCACATGTAAGGTATAACACAATCCAGATCGTCCTGTTATTTGAGAAGAATGCATGCCACCCAACTGAATTATTACTATAAGTGTAATTTGTCAACGATTATGTTTTACGACTTATTAATGAATGACACATCGCACTTTACTGATTTGTAGTTACATTTAATGCTGTTGAATACCTCAGAGACAAGTTTGTTCCTGTTCTCACCAAAGTTATTACTACAATAAAGAGTCATTCTCTCATCAGTCTCTCTCTCTCTCTCACTCATAGAAATCTGCGTTCAAAACATCTGGTGCCAGCGGCAAAGCGACTGCATTTTCAACGAGAGCAGGTGACTTCCAGAGACAAGAGCGATTGTGGCGGATGGTGACTAGGTGTGTGCATATCCAGCACCGAGACAAAGTTTAGAAAAGTTTAACTTTGTGCAGATATGGAAGAACTTATCACCAGGAGTACCAATGGGAGTGAAGACAGTAGAGCGCATGTGATTCGGGACAGATTGCACACACTGCTTCTCCTTCATCTTGTATAATGAGAAAGATGCACATGTACACAGGTGATTTTTATATATATATAAATAATAATCATCATCTCCAAACAGAATTTCATTTTAGATCCAGGAAAACTGATTTTGTTGTCAAAAGTGGAATGCTAGCTGCACCACTTGCTGATTAATGCTGAACATTATTATTACCGCAACCAGAGTTAGGCACACCTACTAGCACCTTCATAGTTGCAGAGCTAAAATGTGCTGTATGTGTGAAAACAGCAGCATAAGACTAAAGGTTCTTAGATAAGAGCACATTTTTAAACCCATATCTGAATAGTCTAAAATTATGTGGAATGCATGAGCTGTTACTAAAGAAACAATAATATAATAAAATGAATCTATTGTATGTGTTACAGCTGGAAAGTATTGAGCCGTGCTGCTTTATAAAAAATAACGCACTCTGATGATCAGACTCAAATCAATCACAATGTGGTATAAATTCTAACACCACATATTAAAAGAATAACCCTTTAAGTAATTTTATGTAATTCAATTCATTAAGGCAAATTCCAGGTCAACTCTTCTGAGACGTGAGACACATGACATTGATGAAAACTAACCTGCTGCTCTGTAAAGGATTTTGGGCTCAAAGAATATGCAGGGGTTGTCATCAGCAATGCAGGACAGGAGCAGTCCCTTAGCTTGGACTGGCCCTCGTGGCACAACCACCTAAGAAAAAGCAATAATAGGTCAACTTGCTTACAATAAAATAAGCACAGAAAAAAAACCCACCAATGAGTCACATCCTTACGATTTTGGAATTTTGGAGCGATCTGTTTCTAGTCACCTTTTCAGACCACAGAAGAATGTCAAAACATGTTTACCACACTGTCAGTGGTATTAGAATAGGACACAGATGGCACTGGGATCTATATTGTGTACAGTGAACATTACTGGTTTTACATGTCCAACACTGTATATACTAGACTTAATACACTTCCTTAAATTGCAAGAAATTCACTTCAACTGATCTTTACTAAAAGTTGTCTCAAGTGAAGGTTACTGCAAGATACTGCCCCACATATCTGAGAACACTAGCAGTAACTTTCTTCCTACACTGTAAAATACAGGAATTTGTGAGGCAGACCAGAGAGGGGAGAGGGAAGGGGAGAAGATAGGAAAGAAAAAAATTAAAACAACATTGCAGATTTTTTTTTTGCAGATGTTGCAGATTTTTTTTTTTTTAAACTTAGGATGATTTCTAACTTTGCATTTCCTTTCTGTTCATGTGTCAGTCTAACAAACCCAGCAGTAAAAACAGATAGTCTGCTTTTGTCTAAAACCTGGCTAGCTAGACGAGCTATCATCATTATTTGATCAGGTTTTGAGAGAGGTACTTGCCATAACAAAATGGCTATGTGACTAATCAATTCCGTGTGTATCCAGATACCAGCAGTCAAACATCTGGGATTCATACAAAAGACTTAACACTGTTGCCATTAATTGGACAAAGTCAATGTTATGTTTCTGTTTGTATTTACAATTAGAAGGTATGTATTTGTAGGTATATATTGTGCTTCCTCAATCATGTGCTTTTTGGAGCAGTGGTGGTTTATATGGTTAAGGCTCTGGGTTGTTGGTTGGGGGTTTAAGGCCCAGCATTGCTAAGCTGCCACTGTTGGGCCCTTGGGCAAGGCCCTTAACCCTCTCTGCTCCAGGGGAACTGCATTATGGCTGACCCTTAACTAGGATATGCTTTATTTAAACCTCTGTACAGAAAGATACATAACATGTGACAATAGACACTTTCTGAGCCACTGTGAATTTGGATTAATCTTCCCAGTATGTCATACAGGTTTTGAAGAGGGATTACTTGTGACAACTTACCCTAAGACCAGCGCAGTGGGCAAAGAAGGCCTCAGGACTCTGGGAGTGGTAAAGGGAGCCATGGCCCACGCAGCCCCATGGTGCTCGGATGGTCAGGTTCCCACAGTCAAAATGATTCCCTGAACGGTAACGGTACTTGGCAGCTTCGTTTACAATCTTTAAAAAGTATACAGAATATACAAAGCTATGAGTAAGAAAAGCTAGGTTTATATGGCAAGTGAAACATTTTGCACATATCAGTCCCCTGTTATCCTTAGACAAAAATAACACTGACCATCATAAGTCTAAAAGCCATTTTTCTTCAAGGTCATTAAATGCATTGTATGCAAATATTTGTTGGGGGAAAAATGCCCGAAAGAAATTCTGACTTTGTCATAAACATAATTATGGAAATTATTATGTCTTTTGCACATAATTAAGAAAAATCAATAACATGTTAGTACTGAAGCAATGAAAAGTACTCAGCAAAAAAAACAATGTGATTGAGTGCAGAGGGGATGAGTCAGAGGCTCGCTCTGTTTTCATCTGGACAGCAGATCCAAATGTATTAAAAATCCCCTGCCCCACCCCCCCATTATCACATTAGATATTCGGTTGCCTTGACGAACGAGCAAAAACGCATCCATCTTTGGCAAGGTGAGGCCACGAGGGCCCAACGTCAACTGAACAAAATCTGCATGTTTCTCTCAGCCAGCTAATGCTTCATTCAAGGTGAAGCACTGTTATTTACAAAGCTGTCAATAAAAAAACTGAGTTGCATTACTCTATAGCATTTCCCTAACTTCAGTGTCACTGGAAGTGCTTCAGTTTTCCAGCACTATAAGCAGAATGTAATCACACATGACGAGCAAGTTCACGAGTGCAGCATGTTTACACAGTACACAGGATATAAAGATCACTACACCCAAGACTAATTTGTAATGTGTTAAAAGCATTATCATCAAGTTAACAAACTTTCAGATTAACGGAGGTGGGTTATTTTTTTTTTTTTTAAGTAGATGATAAATTTATTTTTTTCCTTGGAGAGAGCAATTGAATCTAGTCTTTGGAAGAACATTTGTGGTTTTTGTTAACGTCTCTGCTGTAACTATGTCAGGTTTTGCATTGATAGCACAAAGGAACCAAAGTTAAAACATCTGGAAGCATGATGTCCGTGTCCACAAGTGTCCAAAAACCTCTCCAAACAGGTAATTTATGTTTATTTCTGCTTTATTGAGCAGAAAGAACTTCCAAGTCTAGGGTAAAAGGCAGAAGTTTCAAATGGTCAAAAACAGCATTGATTTTATGTTCTTAACTCTCCGTGCTCTCACTGCTTTGGTCTAATTCATGCCCTGTGCAACTGTCTCAGTGGCCGGATATACAGTATATCCACATGGTGAAAGACCAGTGACTCGACCACGTTGACGACACTGACCTTTAGATAAGGTGTCATGAATCTAGAACACAATTGTGTTTCCTATAGTCAACCTGCATGTCTTCGAACCATAAGTTAGCAAACAATTATTGAACAATGTTGCATTATATAAGCAAAAATAAGCGAATGATTTTTTTATAAACTTGACTATTAAGAGACTTTGCATTTTACCTTGCATTTGTTAGCTCAACAGCCAGAAGACTACAATCTATTCTTTGCAAATTTTTTCAACATATTATTTTAAATAATATTATTATTTTTTTTTTTAAATTGTATAATAATTTATTATTTTCAGCAAATAATTCATCCTTATAAAATGTGTCATTCAGGTTGATGTACTGGAAAAATCAAAGTTTTATGCTATGAGGGATTATTCATGAGGCATTTTAACCCTTAAAAACAATGGGTGCTTCTTAAAATCCTTAGATGTTAACTTACAAGATAAGAATCAGATTAGAGAGCCCACCTGATCAAAAGCAGGAAAGATGTAATCAGCAAACTGAATTTCTGCAATGGCCTTGGCTCCTGCCACAGCTACTCCAATGCCAAATCCCACAATGCCCTGCTCACATAGTGGAGTGTTAAAAACCCGGTCTTTGCCTAGCAAGTGGAAGCACGAAGGGGAGAAAGGGGAAAAAAAAAAAAAAAAAAAAAAAAATAGATGAGTAACTTTTTACGTAGTCCATTTGAGACCCAGCTTTAATAACAAACTGTAAGATAAAGATCCACAGAACAGACACAAATTAAAACCATCTTGAATAAAACAAGTTCCAGTATAGGCTTGTTTATTTCCTCAACCATGTTCTAAAACAAAATAGGGTCACCGTAATCCTGGGGATTCATCTATGACCATAAAAACAAGCTGTGTTTTCCTTGTATGTCCCATAATCCAATGATAAACCACGGGAATTAGACTGGAGATATGCTTAGGGATTTCTATTTTTATTCATTCCAAGTGGTCAGCTGCTCCTCTATTCTATTCGGCTGTTAGTGTTGGCCCACGTACACACTGATCACACACCAATTTTTTTCTGGGTTGAAGGCTTACATAATGCTACCATATATTACACGGTCATCTAAAACCACACAGTTTAAAAGGACTAGTACACATGGTCATTTATAAGAAAAAAAAAAGCTGATGAATGAGGGAAGATGTATTTGATGAATGTCTCAACATTACGTTAAACCCCAAACACTGGGTTTCCATTTACAAAGAATTATAAATCTTTGTTGCACATTTATGGAAATGAGTGAGTAATGTGCAAAAGGTAGGTTTCATTTAGGAAGCTGGTGCCTGATTTGATACAAGGTTTCCTGGCTGGTGTGTGCAATCGATTTCACAGAGAGGGAGTTTTAAAGTGGAATGGCGAGAGGACAAATCACAACTCAAAATGTGGAATTCAGGTTGACAGCGGCAACACTGAGTAATGCTCAGAAGTGTGTGTGCGGGTGTGTGTGTGTGTGCATGCATGTACGCGTGTCGCATCTAACAAGCTGACACAAAAAAAATAATGATCCCTCGCAATAGGTCAACACCTCTGACGTCAATGAAAACAAAAGAGAGTGAGCGAGAGAGGACGAGAGAGGAGATTGAGCGAGGGTACGCAACTCGTGTTTATTTTAACTACAAGTTGCTAAGCAATCCATGAATCACCTAGTGTTTGTCTGCCAACATGAATAAAATCATGGTCATGCAGGAAATATCAAATTGCCATTAATATCTAAACAGATAAGATTATAAATAGAGGATTGAAAATACAACATGGAGTAAACCTACATTAGATAATTGATTATTAAAATAAATGCATTTACTGTTTCTTTTAAAATCATAGACAGGTTCATCCAGGTGTAAACAAGTCTGGTATTATTAATAAGCAATTTCACAGACAAAAATATAATATGGATAACAGATTAAAAACACAAATGAGTTCAAGATCTAATTTCATATTGAAAAACTAATATTAATTTCGGTACACATCAGAAAGTGTGCAAAAGGTTTTGTGCTTTCTCTATATTTTAAATGTGGTAAATGTGTGATGGAGTAAAATTTAAGCAAATTATACAAAGCACCTTTAAAAGTAATTTATTACACTTATGGACAAATCTGGATTTATGAAACAACACTTATGTCATGGATGGTTATTACTGTTATAATACCACATCACTCCCCTAATGGAGTAAGTGGATATTTATTTCAGATAACAAATGAATATACGGTTGGTTAGGAAATATTTTGGGAAAAACATAAGTATTTTTTTTTATCTTTCTTAAGAGATGTACTCATTAAATTCTCAACGGCCACACAACTAAGGTGAAACAAATGTGACTCAGTATTTTACACACAGTGTTTCTAAGGTTTCCATAACTAGAGGAAATAAACACAAAATGTCATGCAATATACAGATACTGTATTTTCTCCGGACTTTTCCTCTTTAAGAATGCCTTGGACAATAAGTATTAAAATCATAGCTGGATCAGGAAACTGTTGGAAGGTTGCAGTGGACTTTAACATGAAAAACGGCAAGCACATCACTCACTCACTCACTCTCACACACACACACACACACACACACACACACACACCGCCAAACTGATGTGTGGCTGGAATACATATGGACTTTTGTAAAACTGTGTGTGTGTGTGTAATAAAAAGTCAAACTCTGCTCTACATCAGCAATGCATTACTCCTTTCTTTTTTGATTAATGGTGTTTAAGGGTCAAATGCTACCATTAAAGGTATTCCCACAAGAATATTTCAGGACATCCATTATTTTAATATAATATAAATAATAATTCATTATTATGAACTTTCAATCAGAAAGAAACAATCACATAGCCATATTTCGAACATTTTTATAAACGAGGTGCCACGTTTTCTATGCCTCTCAAAAGCAGGAAGATGCTGCCATCTAGTGTTAAATCAAGGTACACAACAAACATGGGTGTCTCAAACAATCGCAAATGATAAAGACTTACCATATTTGTCCCTCAGTCCAACTGTGCATCGAAACACACCACCGAAGGCCACGTCTTCCCCGAAAATTACTACAAAAATCAATATTAACAGAGAGATAGTGATAGCTTGTTTTTGATAGCCAGCACTAATTATGAATACACAGTAGTTCCAAATTTCTTCTACTCATATTTAAGATTCTTCTCAACTTTTTTGCAAAAGCATTTTGAATTCACCTGTAAATAAATTGCAAACAAATTCAAAAGAACAAATTAATCAAAGGAAATGTAAAGAAAATAAATCCCTGAGACATCACATCGTTGTTTAAAGTTTTCACAAAAAGTATAGAGAAAGTGATAGAATCTGATTTATTGCCAGGTACTGTATAATAAATAAGAAGAATAATTGACAAAGTGTTAATACCTGCTGTGGGGTCACTGGCCAATGCGTTGTCCAAAGCACTTGTTATGGATTGGAACAGGTTCATCTTTGTGGTGGAGCCTGGAGTACATATGTAAACAATATCACCATCATGGAAAAAAAAACAAATGTAGTACTGTGGTGATGACAGTGTGGCAGAAACACTGAACAGCAAGTCACAAAAAAAATGTTCACGTTATATGCTGTTAATTTATCTTCATATTTCATTTTTAAAACTTGATACCTCAAGGTGTTATGCTGTAATATCAAAACACTATTTTATTTCAACTTAATAACCCATTTCATGTTGAGTTAGGTCAACTTAATACTCCACAAACAATACAATCAGTGAGACTTATCATTCATATCCCATGTGATAATTCTGATAGCAAAACGTACATTGCTTTAAAGGAATTCAGTTGGCAGACACTAACTAAAATTGGAAGAATAGAAAAACTTCATCTTGTATGTTTTCAGTGCATGTGGCCCCTGTAGAGTCAGATTCATGTTATTTGACTGTTGGTAATGAATGTTTTTGAGTGTTTGGATAATTTCCTCATCACCAGTAACCAATTTTTAGCCTTTTAATGCATTTTATTTCACACTTTTTTTTTTGGATGCAAGGTGGAAATAAATCCTAATTAGAAAAACAGAAAAGGACACCCTGCACACTCACACCCAGGGTAATTCACCTACTACAATGTTTTAGAAGGTGAAACTGGAGAGTCCAGAAGAACCCCACAAAGACAATGTTCTACCATGTCACCCATTTGATTAGAAGAGAATTCTAAATGATTTGAAATAATGGGTTATTACATCATACTAAAGACTTATCTTTAAATAAAGTGTTAGCAAGTCAAAATGATGGAGTATTAAGTTACAATAATGGCATAATATCTAGAAATAACAAATTATTAGGGTTAAATGACGACAAGTACTCTAGCATTTGCAATTGAGTGTCTTGGTAAGTGGGGGTCACAGGGGACAAAAATCACATTCACTCTGCACAACAAGGTAATAGTATGAATAAGAAAGTCAGTAAACACAGGCTGGTGGCAAAACAGATCTCACAGATCGGTTACTGAAAGCGGGTACAGTGACCAGCCTGGCAAAGGACAACATTGTTCATGAAGAAAAGAGTGTTAAAACAATAAAGGTACTAGTTAAAAAAACTAGGACTGGGGTTACCAAGCCAGCTGTGGGAACAAAACCATCAAATATTAAACCATTAAGCTGCTTTTACCATCAAACATTAAAACAATAAGATGCTGATTTCTATCACAGTCTACTTATCAAACAAGGTAAGAACGCTATTATCCAGCTAGTTACATACAACAACGTTGCGCACAATTTGGAATTAGCTAGCTAGCTACTAACTTTACAGTAGTTTATATCAAATACTGCTAACTCCCAACGTGCTTCCAACTCAGTGTATAAGTGCATTAAAACGTAATTAACAATGACATCTTCATCCTGTGCAATGCGCTAATCCGAGTAGATGTTTGGGATTGCTCCAAACACCAAGGCCATTTAACGTACCGTATTTCGTTGGGACAGGGTCAGGGTAAAAGGTGAAGTGTGTCGCATGTCTTTTTTGGGTCTTCGGCTTCAACGAGCAGCTCGGTGAAAGTCTGAGGAGTGAAACTCCTGCATTACTACCGTGCACACCGGCACTCACACCAGTAACAGAGGCTTTAAAAGCCGCACTCCCAAGCAATAAGCGCGCCGCTGCCGCCATTGTAAAACAGAGATCAGGATTCAGGAAGAGGGATTCTGACGTCACTCGAAAGTGCTGAGCTGATTGGTTGAAAAAATGGGCCGCTCTTAATTTAGAACCAGGATCAGAGTTAGGTTTATTGACTATATACCAGGGTTTCTATGGAAATTATACAAGGTAAGGCATGCTGTGTTGGTGCAGAGTAATAATAAAAACGAAGAAGAATTAATATAAGAAACTAATTTATGTGATCAATTTATGCAATGTTACATATATTACAAAGAAAACATTAACTACATTAGTGCAGGATATACAATAGTGGACCAGTGCAAATGCTCCCAGTTTGAGGAAGGAAGGGGCATAATAACAGTCGGATTTGTGAACATTAATGAAATGAATCAGAACAGTGGTGGGGAAGTTTAATAATGCCCAACGTGGCGGATAACAGATCATGCTGGGTCCTGGATATCGTTGATATTGTTGATTGCTAGATTGTTGGATTCTAACGATACCCAATTATATATCTCATATAAGACACACGAAATATCCAAATTGTCTAGGTTAACTGAGTGTGTTAAAGATATAAGAAACTGGATGACCTGTAATTTCCTAATAAATTCTAATATGACAAAAATATTACTTATTGCTCCAAAAACGAGAACGCAGAATCCTTTACAATTCAGCTTCCATTTAGAGGGTTGTAGCCTACTGTTACTAGCTTGACAGTGAAAGACCTGGGCGTTATATTAGACACTATCTTGTATTTTTGTAATTTTTTATATTTCTTTGTATAACGTTCATGTTCTGTGAAGCTGCTTTGAGACATTGTCCATTGTTAAAAGCGCTATACAAATAAATTTGAAATGAGTTGAATTGAACTGAAAACGTACGTTTACCGGAGGTAAGAAACCCAGCGATCATTTATCCTGGAGTACTGGGCGGGTGAGGCGTGACATACGTACGATTGCGCACTCATTCATACCTAGAAACAAGCCAATCCTCATACCAGAAATAAAGTAAATAAATAAATAAATAAATACAGCGCATGCTTACCTTATTTTTATCTTGCTTCATATTTTATAGTGCTGAATACATCTTTTAATAATAAGGCAGTTTTTTGTCAATATCGAAAGGGGGATTTATGAAGCCCACAAATGGGTGCTACACTTAAAAGAAATTATAAAGTAGGAGGTATCGTCAGAACATCCTGAACTAGCTTGATTTTGGGAGGAAACCCACACAGACAGAAAGAACAAGAGAAACTTCTACACATACAATAACCTAATTTCAGGAACACACCAGGACACACCATTCCACAATAAGCAATAAATAAATCAATACATTTGGAAACAGCGCAACTTGAAAACAAGTTGTTATTTTAACTGTGGCTTTTAATAGACAATGTCAACAAATACCATTACCTTGATCATTTACTGACCCTGATACTTTAGAATAAATGTAGAAGTAAGGTTTTTATTAGGATCATGACTATTTTACTGTAACTACTATTAAGATGACTTTGAGGAAGGTTTTTGACATCACTATTGACCAAAGCCACATGTCAAAACTCTTGTTACCTACAGACACTCTTCACTGGCTAGTCTATCCAGTGCTCTCATTTCAGTCTATCCCTCTCCTTAGATATGTTTATTTTTTTTTCTCTGTAATGTAAAATTATGTACAGATATAACCTCTGAACCTCTGAATAAATATGAAAACTTTCTACATTTTATACAGTAATGTACAGCACCACAGAAATATACCTTATAGTTTGCTATACCATAATGGTAAGTTTATTTGTAAGAACTTTAAACATACAGACAGAAATCAAGAGGACAGTGACAATTAAAAAAAAAGGGGGGGGGGGGGGTGTTTGAATTCAATATAATTCAAACTGTAAAAAAGAGAAAAATTTGAAAAACTTTTTTCATAAGAATATAATACATGTCACTCAAGTCATTGTTCTTATTCCTCGGGTCAACAGATGACCTAAATCTCTATCTAAATCATCAGGTGTTGTGTTGTGTCAAATTATCATTATGAACTGATCATGCAGCTACTACATCAGCATATTCACTTCCATGAAGATTGACTAGAGCTCCGGACACACTCAGAAACATCCAGCTTCTTCCCACTGTTGCACATTTTTGCTAAGTTCTGAAACAATTGGACAGAAATAGGAGGCTATGAATAAGAGGTACAGAGGAACAGAAATGCAGTATTACTAGTGACTTTCAGTGGAGGAATACTCACACTAGCAGCTCTTGCAATGCTGTTTGGGGACTGTAAAGCAGCCAACTCATTCAGAATTCTCTTTAGGTCATTATTGCATGGTTCCACTACAGATAAGAAAATGAGAATATTTAGAAATAACATATGAATCCAATAACTAGCATTTTAATTAGTAATTATATTTAGCATACAATGTAGTATATACTAATGTGTCCCTGTGTTCTATCTATAGTACATATAGCAGTTTTATGTTTATCTTCTTGTGTTAAGTGAAGCACAATGGGCACCTGGCTCAGGCAGTTTCTGAGGCTGTAGTTGTAAGTATGGATGGTCAAGCAGTTCTGCAATCGAGATGCGCTCTTTAGGATTCCGCACCAAGCATCGCTAATTAAAAAAAAAAAAATCAATCATTTTTAATATGATCATGTGCTTAATATTTTCAGCCTTGTAATTGCTTAAAAAGAAACTCAGACCTTCAATACGTCTAATAGATCCTTCTCAGGAATCTCTGGAAAGTCAATCTCATGGGATGGATCAATAATAGCATGGATCTTGGCGATTTGGTTGGTGATGTTTTGGAAAGGTGTTTTTCCATATGTCATACAATACAGTATACAGCCAAGTGACCAGACATCTCCCTTTGGACTAATCTGTGAACAGCAACACCACGCATTAGGCCCTTCTGCTGAAAATCTAACACATCATTTCTGAGTTTAGGTATCCTATCAACAAAACAAATAATACTGTTGTATATTGTTATATTGTAGCTTTGTTAGGCTAGAGATTAACTTGGTAATATTCAACCTTACCTTTGACCTTGGTTTTCCACCTTTAGATGATGTGTCTTTAATAGCCTCTGGTGGCATGTAGTTTAGTGTCCCCACCTGAAGCACAAAATCAGCATCATCAACCCTCCCAACATACAACACAAATTCAACTCTGTAGCAGTCAAAATTCTGGACCAACCTGCGAGTCCTTCATAACACTTGTCATGTCTGGCTGAATGTGGTTTGCAATACCAAAGTCAATGAGCTTCAGTGAGGCATTAACAATGACAAAATTAGCTGGCTTTAGGTCACTGTGGACAATTCCTAGAAAAAAGCAGTTCAAGAAAGGATTTAGGACAACTAACTATAGAACAGAACTGGAATATTTTTCTCTTAATATTGTAATATTTCATAGTCACCATGCTTGTGGATAGTCTGCACAGCTTCGAGCATGTTCCTCCAGTAGAACTTCCTTTCCAGTGAGTTGACAGTCTTGCGGTTGCGAAGCCATGTGTTGAGGTCCAGGTTACCACACTCCATCAACATATAGATGTAGCTGTCTGTGATCTCACTGAAATTAGTTATTAGAGTTATCAGACACCTATGCACTACATAATGTATTGGTGAACAGTAGAGTTTAGAGTTTTCGACGTTCATCCTTCACTTTTACTAGTCCTGTATTTAAGCTCTGGAAGTAGAAAAAAAAAAACCAAACACTCACTAGTCATACAGCTTGATAATCTGGTCACTGTACTGCTGGAGATGGTTCAGGTGCTCGATCTCATTCTTGTAACTTTCAACTGTTTGGGCATCTGCTTCCTCGAGGTTCACATATTTTACAGCATACAGATGTCTCTTTTCATCCAGAACCTGGTACACCTAATGTTGAGAACAGCGTATTTTCTATCAACACATGAGGTGGGACAGGTTTGCATAAATACAAGTAAACTTTATCATACTATTGACACATTACCTTACTGGAACCGCCTCTGCCTATCATCTTTAAAATGAAGAACTGCTTGCCTTTAATGGTGATGGATTCATTAGAGATAGTACTGACAGAACCCTGAAAGTAAATAGGATCATTTAAGACAAGCAGATACAGCCCCAATTCACTATCATTTTATTCCAAACATCCTGACAACCTCAAGAGCAAAAGCACATTTCTTTTTATAGTTTCTTAACACATTAACTGTCAAATGAAAAAATATTTAATGTAAGGATGGTGAACACCTACAACATCCATTTACTGTTGGTCTGCATCTACATGATTTAAAAAAATGCTTTGTTTCTTCAAATTAACTTGCAGTTTAAAGTCCATAAAACTCTGTTGTAACATACATATAGGGATATCTGTTTTTGTTTTTTTACCTGTTGGGTCTGCTGAACAAATGATATCTGACTCTGTGGGGTGCAGGGTAACTGAACATGGCCGACCCTCTGAGATGGAACAGACACAATAGCTGGTCTCTGTTTTACTACAGGCGTAACAAAACTAGGGAGGAAGAAAAAGACAGGTCAGCATAAAACTCCAATTGAAGCAAAAACCTGTTTGAATCCATAAGATCCTGTGGAGTCCCGACCTGTTTGCATGATAGTCTTTGTGGTTTGGTGTCTGGCAGAAACTGATTTGGTTTGTCCTGGGAGGAACTGAGACAGCCGAGGCAGAGGGAGTTCTAAGCAACTGAAGAGGACGTGGAGTAGGGATCAGATCTACAGCACGTTTATTTTCCTATAATATTTTGGGGGGAAACAAATCAATAAAATAAAACAAATAAAAAAAGATGCATTTCTCATTATAAAATAAATTCATTGATTATTGAGACTATACATTATTACACAAAATACTTAATGCCAAAAAAGACCTTAAAGTTAGCAATAGTCACACCTCTGGAGAAGACTGTCTGTTGACATTTGCAGGAACCTTCCATTCAGATAAACTCTCCACAGTGTACAGTTTAGGCTGTGCTTTTTTTGTGGACATCCTCAGTGGATTCTCCTCCTCCTTATTTCCACCATCAATGAAAGCAACTGCTGAATCTGTATCATAAGAAACATAAACAGATGCTGATCTGTCTACCAATTCTGTGCAAACTGGCATATTTTCAAAGCCCGTTAGTTGGTCTTCAGGAAGCCCTGTATAATTATCTGTTTATTAACAGTGTCATTGCCATTTCCATTCACTTGAACTAACAGGTCCAAACATGTTTCACCCTGATAATGCCCCTGTGCATATAATAGGGTCCATGAAGTCATGGCTTTCCAAAGATTGCACAGAAGAACTCAAGCTGCCTGTGCAGAGCTGTGACCTCAGCCCCAGTGAACACCTTTCAAATGAATTGGACCGCTGACTGCAACCCAGCTCTTCTCACTTGATCTGATCTCTCTAATGCTTTTGTGGCTAAATGAGACAATTCCCACAGACGTGCTCCAAAATCTAGTGGAAGCCTTCCCAGAATAGTGGAGATTATTTTAACAGCAAAGGGGACCAAATCAGAAATGGGGTGTTCAAAAAGCACAAATGAATTTGATGGTCATGTGCTCACAAACTGATGACACTTCCCCAGAATAATTTGAAATAGTGAAACAACTGACCTGTAACGTTCTCTTTAGGTTCAGCTGGAAGAAGTTGGGTTTTTCCAGACTTTAAATTCTTCAGTGCCATCTGGAGAAGTTCAACGGGTTTTGCATTTGATGTCAGTGCTTTCTGCAGAATGGAAGCACTTTTCTTACCATTACCTGCAGGGAAAAGTATCAGTATTAAAAAAAATGTACTGGACATGCACATGGCAGGTATATGTATGCACACATACACAGGCAACTATTATATACTAATCTACTATATACACAACTAATCTAATATACACAAACCTTGTGAAAGCTCAAACTGAGCATGGGCGATATGAACAAAGGCAAAGGCTTTGCTGTTGGCTCTGGCAATGATGAAATTATCTTCTGCTTCATCAGGATCATCAATTCTACAGAACAAGATCATAATGTATTATTACAATCTTAAAGTCAAACTGCCCTTTTGGGTTTGTTAGCCAATCTGTATTCATTATTGAATATCAGAAGCCTCCCCCCAGAAAACACTGGGCACAAGGCAGGACTTGAATGTGACATTAGTTCATCGCAGGACAGTGTGGGCACCATCCAAACACACCTTCACACACTCAAGGAATAAAAAAAAAAAGAAAAAAGCACAGGTTTATGAATACCAAGGTGTGGGTCCCAACTACAGTGGTTAGGTGATACCTTCCTGCATGTAACTCACTAAAATTATAGTCACTATATTGGAGCACTAAAATATTATTTGTGACCATCCCTTGGGTATTTTGTATGAGCCCATTTGGAAAAAGTCTGGATACAAATGGAAAAAAAATAAATATACTGGCTTGTTTGTGGGATAGGTTATACTTGAATTATAGAGCTTGTTGACATGAGATTCAACAGTCTGGTGACTGAATCCTAACAGATATCATGTCATAGTTACAGTAGACAGTAGTGTTTCAGTAGATGATGAAGCCACTGCCATGTTATTCTAGCGATATTATGAACAACTCATAACTAAAAAGTTTTTCAACATTTTGTTTTTATTAACAACTAGCTAGACCCCATTGTATTGTTTCTTTAGAGGAACTACTACTTTTAACTTTAACCATTTACTCACCCCTTTAACTCTGCGTATCTGACCAGCATCCGTGCATAGCTTTCAAGTTTGCTATACTGTGCCAGGGGAAACCTGATGATTACTTTGGAGTAGTAACTCAACAGCCTGGAGAGAAAAGCAGCATCTGTGCGAGGGTCACTGGTCGTCTCCAGGTCTCTGAGGTACGAGTAGCAGGCCTCAGGAGAGTTTGAAACCAATATTTGGCTAATAAATTCAGTGGAGTCTGAAAAGCATAACATCAGAATCTCTCATCTCTCGGGAAGTTCTGTAGCAATTTCATTAGGCAGATAAATGGAAAATCAGAAATGCAGAAAACCTAAAGAATTATGGTGGTGGTGTGTACCGCAATAAGAAAAATATCAAAATTAATCCAGGTGAGTCTAACAGTACCTTTCCTTTCCGGTCTGTGCAGAAGTGCTGTGGTAGAGTCCACATCACCAATGTCCTCCCCAGCATGTGTCTCTGGACTAATAAGTGGCTATACAACAATATAATTTATCAATTAATTATCAGACAATGTGCAAATTTTACATGTATCAAGATCAACAGAGATTCAGACACAGCACATACTTTAAAATTACTAAATAACTGATGCCAAGTTCTAGTCTAAAAATAGTAACAAAGGAAAATTTAAATAGCGTACCTTCAGATTTAACAGACTGTAGTTATAAGAGTCTCCATCTCCAGTACTCTTTTTTGAAGAGGAAAGTATGGATGCATTTGAACGATAGGTTGGCCTAAAGACAAACCAACTTTTAATTTTTCACATATGACCATCAATACCATCAGCATTACAAAGACATGGAAAGATTCTCACCTAGACAAACTACTGCTATAGCTGGGAGCCTCGGATCTGTAAACACTATCAATGTTTTCATTTTCAGGAATTGACAGTGGTACCATGGGAATCCTCCCAGGCTACAAAGAAAAGAAACAAACAGTTAACTACTTCTGAATGTCAAGATCTATTTTAAGACCAAATAGCATTTTCAACCTTACCATGGCAACTGTTTTTTTGTGTTGTGATCCAGACCTCCATGATGGGACTTGGTCATCTGGTGGGCTGCTCCTCTGATCAGATCTATTATTGCAAACATTTGCAAAGTAGAGTTGCAATGCAACAGTTAACATATGTGATTATACACAGTATATATACATAACATGGTACATTAATAATCTGAATTAGTCACCTACCCCAGAGAAAAACTACTGGCCAGATGAATGTCACCTGATCCATCAGACTTCATAGAGTCACCTTTGGACATTAAGGGTTTTTTTATGGGTTCTTGTAGATTTTCAGTCACTATAAATAAACACATTTTTCACATTATGCAAAAATACAGCATGTCAATAAAAAAAACAAAAAAACAAAAACATGCACATGAACAAATAAAACATTTATTTATTTAAATATTTTTTATTTAATCACAGAACACACTGCATACACTCAATTAAAATAATTAAAGCCAACCTGCAATATTCTCTTTATCCTCTTGGGAAAGGAGTCGACTTTTACCCAATTTTAAATTCTGCACTGCAGTTTCCAGAGTTTCCCATGGCTTGGCTCCCATTTCAATAGCCTGCTGGAGAATTGAGGCACATTTCTTTTCATCTCCTGTTGGTAATGAGAATAAAGTTTTAGGATGTGTTTTGTATATAAATAATACATGACGGCTATAGTACAGAAATAAACCAAAATTAAAGAAATGCAGAAAATGCTGTATTTATACAGTAAAATTCTGACTCCCCTTTTAAAAGTTTTATACTTTTCACATTTATCTTTATAACTTATCTACAAACTCTGAGCCATTAAAAAGTAGGACAGTTACATTCTGCATCAGCACCAGTAACTGCATCACTTTACCTTGTAAAAATTCAAACTGAGCACAAGCTATATGGACAAAGGCAAAATCCTTGCAGTGGGATCTTGCTATGTCAAAACTATCCCGTGCATCATTGACATCTTGGATACTGTAAAAAAAAAAAAATTCCAAATAGTATATTTAAATGTTAGTAATACTTGTTGTGCTTAGTTAATATGTAGCTATGAAATAAAATAATTAAATCTATGTCAGTCAGAGGCTTACGCTTTAAGCTCTGCAAATCTGACCAGCATCCGTGCATAGCTTAAATTCTGGCTGTGTTTTCCTAGTGGCATACTTGAGAAAACCCGGGTGTAGCAATCCATTAATTTCGAGAGGAGAGTAGGATCTGACTGAGGATTGCCTTTCTTTTCTAGGTTTGTCAGAAAGTTTCGGCATGTGTCTGGTGAATTGGAACTGATGATCTGGTTAATATTGTCTGTGTCATCTATAGAAAAGGAAACAAGTCATTAGCAGAGTAGACACGGTGTTCACATAATGTTAAAGATAAGAAGCTGGTCTAACAAACATAAATATTAAATAAAATAAATAAATAAATTTAAAAAATCACCGTCGTTGTAGTATCTCTTGATCTTCTCCAGCTTCTGACACAGCATGGCAATCTGTAACTTCCGGTCAGTGTTCTCCTCCTCGTCCATCCCTAAACACAAACAGACAGACACTCAGACATACACAGCGACCCTGCTTTCACTATATAGAAATGAAGACCAGCACTGACACCAGTGACATTAACTTCAACAAGCGTTCTGTTGATGCTTACCTGAGAGACTGAACTATAGACACACGTATATGAAATTAAATATAAAACCGTATAAGACAAAGTACCTAGCTAGCCAAGCTTTCCTATTCGCTCTGATGCCAGTGCTGCTAATCCTGACATTACAGACTAATGTCTCTTACAATAAAGCTAGAGATATAACATGGTTGTAATCAAAAAGTAAATAAAATAGCAAATGGCACAGTGACACGACAGGTCTAGCTGGCTTGGAAGCTAAGTTAGCTAGCATGCAGTAACGTTAGAATCTAGCATGACCGAAAATTGTAAAGACACCAATAATACCCTTAAACATTAATCCAAAAGTTGCCATTGCAAACGATTTGTATATATAGCTTACCCTCGCTTGTACTGGACAGCTTCAGAAAAAGTGTATTTGTGTTATAAACACACTATCAAGCGCTATCCTGTAAGCCGTGAACGAGGCACCCGAAAAGTGTTTTGTCCAACTTTCAAAATCGCCACCTCGCCGGCTGCGCGTTCTGATTGGTCACAGAGAGGCTCCGCCTCCTGACGGAAGACGCCATCTTGTGGCCTGTTTAAAATGAGTCCAAAAGTGAAAGGCATTTGTTTTAAAGCCACCGCAGAGACACACCCTGGAATTTACCTCGCTATTATGTGACTTCTTAGATGGGATACATTTTATAATGTTTTGGGGTCTGAATAATGATTGCATGATTACATAAAATAT
>JAOTRN010000046.1:13066792-13076812 GCA_028566695.1 Bagroides melapterus | reverse complement strand
ATGTATGTATGTGTATGTGTGTGTGTGTGTTACTGTTTTGTATTCATCATTTATTTTTTTAAATTATAAATGCCAACATTGTTTGTGTTTTTCTAGTCCTTGATAAAGATGAAGAGCTGATAAATAAATCTAAATATTCAGTGGTTGATCGGTTTCAAAGTGTAAATAGATGCACCAAGTATCTAATGGATGCATTTTGGCATAAGATATCAAGAGATCTGACACTCCTGGGTAATCTGAAAATACGATATTGGATTATGTGGTCTGTAATATATGGGCTCTGGCTAACAAATTTTTACCATTTTCTAGAAAATGAAACAGATATATTTTAGTCATAAATTTCATCAGATAACTGATATTTAACTGAAAATCTAAATGCAACCCTGATATATACATAGCACTTTAATTTTAGTTTGCAAATATACAGTGAAATTATTTATAATCTATCTATCACAATAGGATGGGTTTTGAGTCTGGTTTCTCTCAAGGTTTCTTTCTCATGTTATCTCAGGGAGTGTCCCTTTACTCCTCCTGCCTCCTGGATTTGGATCTTTTTTTATTAAAAGCAAAATAGAAATCAATTAGAATTTAATTGAAAGTTGAAAAAAAAAAAGCCACTGGCACCGGTTGTAGTTATATGCTTATTTACACAGCACTTCACATTAATTAGCCTTGGTTTCACTACAAGAAAGAAAGGAAAAATAATTTTATGGCTGCAGAAAAGACATTCCCAACCTTCAATCAGCAAAATCTAGTTAGGTCAATTCAACAGGAGAACTACAGCTCAAGCCCTAAGCATTATACATATTGAAATAGATTTTTTATGCTATGTGAGTCACATCCTATGTTGAGGCATACCAATCAGTACAATTACAATAGGTTAGACTAGTTGTCTTTCTACTATGTGTTTGGTTTTGTATTTTTACATTGCCTCATTTTGTTCACTAAAGGAACATTAGGACCTATCCTGCAAAGATGGATATTGTAACACATTTAATCAACGACACTATAAAATTCTACAAATGGAGCCTTACCATTGCAGGTAAGTACCATTTCCTCAGTTTTCTTCTTAATTCTATATGGAGCAAGAACTGTGATTTTCCTTAGAAACATGGATATGACTGATAAAACTGCATCAGAGAGAAGTGTATATTAACTAAAATTACATTTCGTCTGAGAATAATGAATGCCAGACAGAAAGATGCAAAACTATGAACTTCTAACATCAAACATTAATATCAGACAATAATCACAGTCAAGAGTGTTCTATAAAAACTATTTGTTGTTGCTTATTAGTGCTTGAGTGAGTAAGTCTGCCTTTGCAGTGCAGTCAGTGACATTGATGCTTTTGTCTGAACACTGATGCACTGAATACATTTTCCTCACTGATGGCAGGAAGTGAAAATGGTTGCATTACAGACTTAGCAGAACATCAATAAATTTGAATGCAAAGTATTTATATTCAAAAGCTAATGACAATCACATGCTTCCACCAAGACATGTAAAGCCAGTAAACTTTGTTGTTTACGGAATGTGACGCGCTCTTATTCAGAGTGACTAACACTTATCTCATTTTCACAACCGAGCTTTTGAGGGTTAAAGGCTTTACTCAAGGGCCAAGTAGTGGCAGCTTGGAAGTGTTGTGCTTTGAACTCACAACCTACAGATATTATCAACAGAACTACAACTGGCTATATTTATTTTATTTTTTTACTAAAAAATAATTTCTCAGGCTAGAATAACACAAAGCAAAATCCTCTACATGCTCAAGCTCAAAGTCAATGTCCTTAACAAATGAGGGAGATTCAATCTCATTAGTCAATTGTTAGATAATTTAGGGAACATTTTAGCCATGGTTTCCTCAAAAATCCCATGTTGCACAACTGCAATCGTTTTGTCACAGTTATGTTACTGAATTAAATTTTTAAATACTTGCTGATTCTTTCATTGTTGCAGACAAGCGTGTGGAGAAATGGCCCCTGATGGACTCTCCTCTCCCCACGCTGGCCATCAGCTCTATGTATCTGCTCTTTCTCTGGCTGGGGCCAAAGTTTATGCGGAACAGGGAGCCTTTCCAGCTCAGAAAGACCCTTATTGTGTACAACTTCAGCATGGTTATCCTTAACTTTTTCATCTTCAAAGAGGTGTGTCTAATCAGGATACAGTTCAGGAGCTTCAATAATTTGTAATAAAAATCTAATATAATATAAATATAAAACTTTCTTGATTTCCAAATGATGTTTTTCATAATTCCAAATGATGTTTCTCATCGGGCTTTTACTTGTCACTGATACTTTTTAATGCATTTTATTTTCTATATAATAGCTGTTGTTTGTTGTTTGAATACAGCTCTTCCTTGCAGCACGGGCAGCAAACTACAGCTACCTCTGCCAGCCAGTGGACTACTCTGATGACCCTAATGAAGTCAGGGTAAGTGTGTTCCTCAAGCGGGGCTCTGATATGATTAACTGCAGTGTTCCTATGACTGTAGCAGCCCATGGAAAACGAAACATGATGTAGACACTCAGCAACCTGATCCCTGCCTTTTATCTAGCCAAGGAGTGTACTCAAAGAGGGTGTGTGAGAGAATGATCTCAATTTTAATGCCAGTGCCATCAAGGCTAAAGATTAGGCTGAATAATCATTTTTTTAGTTAAAAATAAATAAATAAATAAATAAATAAAAAACAGTTATTCCGATGTTCTGTAGGTAATTAACATTTGTGTTTTATGTAAAAGTACAAGAGCAAATAACCAAAATAATAGACATGAAAGTCATGAAATAATTCAATTATTAAAAAAACACAACTAATTAATTTAAATGATTATAAAAATCGTGTCTACATTGAAAATACCCTTTCATGCCTTATTACTATTTAACGTTGGGTGTATTTCTAAACAGGTGGCAGCTGCTCTGTGGTGGTACTTTGTGTCAAAGGGGGTTGAATATCTGGACACAGTGTTTTTCATACTTCGTAAGAAGTTCAACCATGTCAGCTTTTTGCACGTTTATCACCACTGCACAATGTTCACTCTGTGGTGGATTGGCATCAAGTGGGTTGCAGGTGGACAGTGTAAGTATTTAGTATCATCACAATAGTTTAGAAATGTTATTACAATATACTGTGCATGTCTTTAAGAGTTAAACCAAGTACAACGAAATTCATAACCTCCTACATTCAACCTGAAGACATGATTGAATTATGTACGGAATAACACACAACTTGGCATACTGTTTTATGAAAATGAGCAATGATTGGGTTTTATGTTATAACCGCAGTCTTTTTTTTATTATAAATATTGATGATTCCATTTTTTTATTTATTATAAACATCTCTTACTTTTTAAACATTGATTGTTATATTTAATGTAATTCTTATTATGACTTACACTATAACAGCTACAAATTGTTATTCCTTTAGCAGCCTTTTTTACTCTCTGATGATTTAATAAGACAAAATTCAGATTGTTATGTGACTGAGAAGACTTTCCTTCCCATTGGTATCCACCATACAAATCCAAGTGAATGAGTTGTTAAAACAATAGTCCATTAAAATGAGAGCATTTGTATGAGTCTACCTTTTGAATTATAGTCAGAAATACTTTTACTAGAGATAAACTCTGTTCTGCATGTCATATGATATTTTTCTAAATTGCAGCAAGGATTAAAAAAAGTGTTTGTTTTTCATTCTTACAGCATTCTTTGGTGCTCATATGAATGCAGCAATCCATGTCCTTATGTATCTTTATTATGGGCTGGCAGCCTGTGGGCCAAAGATCCAGAAATACTTGTGGTGGAAGAAGTACCTGACAATTATCCAAATGGTATTATGACTTTAAATTATTATGCTGTGATGATTTTACTGTCTCAGTCACTAAGCTAGAGGGTTAAATATGTGTGACTCTTGTTATTAATTGCAGTATTTGTGTTTGTAAGTCAAACTTGTTATTGGCTTGTAGTCATGCAGATTACAACTGAAGGCCATTTGCCAAGAATTACTACTACAACCCATGCTTAAATGTCATTGAAACTCTAGAATTGCTTAACATTTAACATTAACAAAATTTTCCACTTTCTATGGAATTTCATTTAATCCAGAATCCCAGAATGTCACTTCACTATTGTTTTGCCTTTCCTCAGATCCAGTTCCATGTCACTATTGGTCACACTGCTCTGTCGCTCTACACTGACTGCCCATTCCCTAAATGGATGCACTGGTGTCTGATTGGTTATGCCCTCACCTTCATTGTCCTTTTTGGGAACTTCTACTACCAGACATATCGTCGCCAGCCACGTCGTGAAGGTCTTTCCAAGTCAGGCAAGGCACTGTCTAATGGAGCTCCTAATGGAATGGCAGTCAGTAATGGAGTGAGTGGCAAGATGGTGGAGAAGCCTGTGGTAGCAGAAACTGGGAGGAGGAAGAGGAAGGGCAGGGCAAAGCGTGACTAGAGCAGATGAAGTGATGAAAGGCAGAAACAGGCAGATTTGAGAAAGGATGGATGAGATTGGACATTTGTTAGGAACCAGTACTTTTGTGTGACGCTTGGGATGAGGAGATACCTGTTTGGAGGAAGCTCAAAGGTTTACAGCACTATGTGGGGTTTGCCACCATCAGTCAGAATGGTTGTGATTAGAATTATTTGTTAAGAACAAAATTGTGATCCTTCTCTTTACAGCAGTGTTTTTGCTGATTCTACGCATAAGAAACACTGTAATGAGAATAGAATATGATTGATGATCAAGGGAGCCTAAGATCTCTATCAAAGCATACTATTATTTAAGTGATCCTTTTTTATAATCATTATCTTCCTCTGTGTGTCTACATTTAAAGTCCTCATACTTCAGGCCAGAATTTCAGCATGTTTACATGCCTCCCAATACATTCATAAAAACAAGCCATCTCTGCTTTTTAATTTGTACCATACCTAATGCCTTTAAAATATCCAGATCAAGCTCTTTCTGAAGAAGTTCTTCCTACTTCAGCATTCTCTGTACTCTAGCACAGCTGTTGCTTTATTCTATACATGCTTTTAATATTATTTATGAGTTGACTTTGCTGTGACCAGGGGTAAACCCTGCTTTATCTATCTAGTTGTATAAACATCAACCAATATTCCTTATGTTTCCATATTTTTATTTTAGTCATTCATTGAAAAAAGTATTACTTTCATCACTTTTACTTCTTTAAAAGGATTTTAACAGCAGCAGTTTATGATGCCTAGCTCTTGTATAATTGCCTTTTCCTGAGATTGTAAGAGGGAAAATGTTTTGACGTTTAACTATTAGCAGGCTGCGCCCATAAAGATTTTAGAGACATAATCTTCAAGTTATAAATACAACACATGTCGATAAAAATACTCTCAGAAGCCTGTCAATGCCATTTGAAATATTCAATTGTTCCTCAACATGGTCTTATAAAGAAGCTTCTCAATTTTGAATCATTATCCAAAAATGCAAAGCTGTTGTGTTTTGTCTTCTTAAATAACTGTTTTCATGTTGTCCATGGTGTGCAATTTTGTACATTGTGCTTTTAAAAATAAAATGGCTATCATGAAGGGACACATCTCTGTCTGTCCATGTCTTTTTCTTCCTTTTAACCACTAGAGTGGTTATAAGAACTTTATGCAGAAATACCATTATTAGGTTCAATATCTTGAAATAAAATATGATTGCAGGTATGATGATTGACAAATATGATTGCAGGTATGATGACTGAGCAGATCTTAAAAAAATATATATAAAAAAAAAAAAAAATTTAGAGGTAGACCATACGACCATTGGATGGCATAACTGGTACAGCATCCCAGTCATTGTATAATAATATCCCTGCTGCCTCTTTAATTCCTCACATTATTATTTTTAATATGCCTTAAACATTCACCCGACAGTGTCTTTACACAGCTCCTTTTGCTTCACAAGTTAATTCCTTATTCATTCACACTGTTTTACGAACTGCCAGAAGGTAACTGCACACCAACACACCAGCTGTTCCTTGCGGTCCCACCCACTCTTTTTCTCTCCTTCAATCACAGATGATGAGGGTCCCTAAGGACCAATCTGAGCCCAGCCTCCTCCTGGTCAGCACAGCAATACAGACAAAAGTTCCTATGGCAACAGTACACAGTGCCTCTCCTCCCCCTCAGATGAGGTATGATTTAGTGGGCCTCCATGCTGCATTGCTGTCTTAGTGCTACTTTTTATAAGATATATTCAACCAATAGGTTAGAAAAAGCATGTTATTGGCATGTTCTACTGATACTACTACTACTACTACTTCTACCAAATGCATCCAGCCAACAGTTTAGAAATGTATGTTAGAGTTAATGTTACAAAACAACTCAATTTTCCTCCTTTCTGTTGGAAAGACAGTAGACAAAAGTATAATAGAGGGCAGCAGCTACACTCTAAATCCTAGTGAAACCTTTGCTGAAGTGTGTGGATATTACAACAACAAAACTAAATCTGGAATGGGATGTTCAACAATACAGCTGTCAGCTGTGCAAACGTTTGTAAATATAGTGTATATCATATCTTTTTATAGCTTGTAGATTACTGTAGAACTCAGGACTGTGTAAAGTGCTGACATCACTGTTGCTAGGCAGGAGTTTCTCTGTGTGAATTTTTTTTCCACCAATTTACTCATTCACTATATCCAGTACCCAGCTGCCACTCCCAGTCAGTTCCCGTTTCTTGATCATATTTACCCGTTACATCTCAGATATTACACAACGATACTCTAATGTATATAACCAATTATTTACACATGATAAAGGATAATAAAGACAGTGAGTGAAGAAGCTAACTCGGCCCACGGTTAAGACCCCGCCCGACGCTGACGTCACTGCGCACACATCTCTTTCCGGTGAATGTTCGCTGGTGGTCCTGCATCGCCGGATGGTGTGCATCTTTCCTGCACATCGTTCATCAGTACTGGACAAAACAGGATGCTGAAACGGTAAGGAGTATTTTCTGAATCTATGATTAAGGATGGCGGGGAAAAGAGGCAATTATATTTAAAATTGGCAACAGTTAAAGTTCAGGACTGATCATAATCTATTATTCTAGTTTTAGGTTTTAGTCACCTTGTAAAGGTTATAAAAATGTGACTCACTTTATTCAGGCCTAAAAGGGTTGAAGGATAACATAAAAATATTTTAATGCAAAAACACTCGCATGTTTATCAAAACTACTTTACAATAGGCGTTTTCACTTTAGGCGTTTTCATTCGTAATATCGCCTAAATTATCTTCACTAATGTCTGCGTCGCTACACTATTAGTATTTCGAAAGAAGAATAAACATAACCACTATATTTTAGGTCAGGCTATTTATAATCCATTATTTTATCTGAGTCTTAGTTACTGGATGGGAGGGACGATTTGAAGCTGATCCAGAGGCTACACTTGGTTGCTGAATAGACCATTGTTTACTAAAGCCAATAAAGCTTGTTTATAACCAAATCAGACACTGGCGAATTTCTTGTTTTAGGGATAGTGCATACGTGAAAACGTGGCTTGTTGTTTGATAATAACTAGTCGTCGTCTAAAATGATAAGGTTTGGCATGGGTGTTATTCTCAGCCTTATTTTTTATCTGATGTCCAATTAAATATAATTTTAGTTTTCAAATATTTTCATTAAGAGACATCGGAGTGTTTTTATGGCTTCCTCACTGGGGCCTATGCTACGTTAGCGAGTTTCATATAGGCGACAAAAGGTGATATTAACAGTCAGTGCGCCTAGCAGCTTTACAGTCGCGGCGGATGCATGTTAAACATTATTTTAAAGATTTTTTTTTTCATTCTATGGACAGCTAAAGGTAATGGATGATGGGCGACGTCTGATCACTAGCATACGACGCCATGAATTCCGCCACTGGCGGCGCTGCCGATCCGCGCCAGGCAGACAATAGTACGGTGAAGCAGCAGCAACGGGCGCCCTCACCGGCCAGATTTAAAGACGCGACATCGAAAACGCCCTCGAAAACCGCCTCAGCTAAAACTGCTTCAACAAAACAAGGGGGTAAAAACAGTCGAAGCAGTTCCCCTGTTGCCGCCAGCGCGGGGAAAGACAGACAGGCGGCGAAAGGTACTGCCGCTGTCAACCCAAGTGGTGCTGAAAGTCCCACCACCAGACGGTCGGAAAAGGCCAAGAAGATCGAGGAGCGTCATAGCTCTACGGAAGACGCAGACGATCCTCCTTTAAAGGGCGATCGCGTGGTGTCTGATCAGCCTAGCTCATCGAAATCCTCCCAGAGTAAAGCGAAGAATCAAAGAGGAAAGGAGGCCGCGAGCTGCGCTAAACAACCGGCTAACAACACCGTGGGATGCGGGCCTGGCTTCTGGAGGGAAGGGTGCTTACAGTCTGAATTAATACAATTTCACATGAATAAGAGCTTAAAGAAAGAGGGTGGTATGCACGCGAAGGCGGCCACCTCGCCCGGTAACGGTATGGAGCTCTCACCCGAGTCGCCCCTCAGGCCTATCGAGTCTCATATCGAGCGAGATTTGCGAGACGAAATCGAGAAACTGAATGATGAAAACGATAATCTTAAGGTATGATAGCAAACAACTAATAATGATGTCATACAAATTATTACCTAAAAATACAGCATTGCTTTTAATATAGAGGTTGTGATTGTGTTTCTTGTGGTAGCATGAAATCGAAGAAATGCGAGCGGAGATGGAGGAGATGAGAGATACGTTTTACGAAGAAGATGCGTGCCAGTTGCAGGACATGCGACGCGAGCTCGTTCGAGCTAATAAGAACTGCCGTATCCTCCAGTACCGCGTGCGGAAGGCGGAACGGAAGCGACTGCGATACGCAGAGACCGGGGAGATCGACGGGGAATTGCTGCGGAGTCTGGAGCAAGATTTAAAGGTACAGTGGTAATGGTTCGAGAGAATGAAACATGCGGTGGAATGGTTGTGAAAAATGTATTAGACTTGTAGGTTCTTAATTGAAATTTAAGGGTATATCTTTGTGCCTTTAGGTACAATGTGGTGCCTTTAGGTACGAAGATATCTTCCACCTTTAAGGTACATAATTTGACCACTCATGCAGCTTTAAAGCTTTACTCAAAAACTTAAGTTAAACTATTTGCACTTTCACAGGTCTGGAATATTCTAAAGGTAATAAACATTCACCCTTTGATGGTACCAAGAGTTTTTTCATGTCATTGTCACCTCTGGCTTGCAAATTAGGGAAAATTTTATAAATAAATAAATAAATACATTTAAGATGTGTGTCCTAATTTCAGATATTTCTATAAAGCTTCTTTGTTATAATGTACATTATTAATTAATTTAATTGATAATTCAGTGAATTGATCATTTGAAGTGTTAATGTGTTAATTACAACTTGTATATTGCTCGATTCACAACTTGTGTATTACTTCAATAGAGGGATTAGCTTTATGAGGGTTAGTCAGAACAACCAATGAATTACACAAAAATGTATGGCAAGACATCTTAAGGTGTCATCCAAATAATCTCATCCATTAAGGCATTTAACCAGAATTTTCACTTTTTATATACAGGTAGCAAAAGATGTGTCTGTGAGATTGCATAATGAACTGGAAAATGTGGAAGAGAAAAGGGCAAAAACAGAGGAGGAGAATGAAAGACTGAGACAGCAGCTCATTGAAGTGGACGTGAATAAGCAAGCTTTGCAGATCGAGCTGGAGAAAGCTAAAGAGGTGAGGACAACTCATAATAATAATATTTAATACTAAGGCAGAGCACAGTTGTTAAGAGATTCAGGAACTGGCTGTTTAGAATTATGTGATTTTGTTTTAGCTATAAATACTTTACATAAATATTTTCATCAGGCATCTCTGAAACGAAGAGGCAAGGATTCGCAGAAATCAGAAAAGAAGACTCCACAGACTCCAACAGAGGTAAAAACAAGGACATGTGTGATTACAGTAGAACGTGTGATTACAATAGAATTTACAATTGATATAAAAATTCTACACCCACCTATTAAAATGGCAATTAAGCAATAAACAATAGAAACTTTTTT
>JAOTRN010000046.1:13056102-13066692 GCA_028566695.1 Bagroides melapterus | reverse complement strand
ATAACCTAGTTACATAACCATGCACACCCTAAAACGAAAGCACATTTACATTCAGTCTTTTTTTGGTTAGTCTATCAGTTCGGCTAATCTTGACTTGGCAGTATTTTCTAATGCTTTCTTGCAATGAATAAATGAAATCAATGAAATTGTAACAGCATCACATGTGCACAGTCTAGAAAGGTGAAATTCCTTTTCATCTTCAGCTTACTAGCAGACACCTGGAAGTTTTGCACTAACATTGACAGTGGCTGTTCATGATTCTTTCCACCTTGATAAATGATGGATGATGCCACAACCATGCTGCATTGTTCTGGGCTATGGAGTTCTTTATGTTGTTTGTTTTTGCTCAAGACATACCCTTCTGAACATTGAAATTGGTCTCATCAGACCATAGCACATTTTGCCACATGGTTTGGCCTCATTTAGTTGAGTGTGGATTTTTTTTTTAGAAAAGGCTTCTCTCTGTTCCTACCACATAGCTTAGATATATCAAGCATATGGGAGAATGTTATCACATGTAGAGAGTATCAGAACTTTAATGTTACTTGTCCTTTTATACATTTTGGAGGGATATCTGTTTCTTGGTGATGCCACTGTGGTGCTCCATTTTCTCTTTTGTTGTTTATTGGAATTTACATATTTATGGTACATCTAATACTTTGGAAATTCTTTTATACCTCTTCCATGCTTGATAACTTTCAACAAGTGAGATACCATGAATGCTTTATAAGCTCTTTGTTGACCATGGCTTCGAGGTTTAGGATGTTCTTTTTTAACACAGCCACATCCCCATTTATAAATTGGTGTGCACACTCATGTAACCTAGGTTAACATTTTTAAATGTTTTTTGCTAAACTGTTTTTGACTTTTTTTTTTTTTTGACTTTAATTTTTATATGTTTTAATTTCACATTAAGTGTGTAAAAAGTGCTGACATTATTTATCTTAATTTTTTTAAATCACAAAGACCTTTCATTTTAAAAGGAATGTTTAGACTTTTTATATCCATTGAATAAACCTGCAAATGCCTGTTTTTGATAGATGTTAGAATATAAAAAGTTCATCAAGAAGTTCTTTCTATACACAATATGGCCAAAAAATTAACCCATATTTGCTTGTTTTTTGTATAAAGGAGCAGTGTCATGCTGGGACAGGTTTGGGCTGCTTTGTTAAAGTGAAGGGAAACAGTAATGCTACACCATACTAAAACAGAAAAGTTGCATTGCAACAGTAAACCAACAAAGGTTGCTTTTATAGACAGGTCACATATGAGTCTAATGGTTCGGTGTCCACAAATGTTTGGCCATATAGTGTATATTTCTGGGATAGATTAATAAAATGTAAATATAGCTGAACAGCCATCAAGGAAGAGTTTAACTCAATGGTGTGTAAAATAAGGAAGTTCTCAGACCTTCTGCATATGGCTGGGCTTAACTTACCAATAATTTACATTATTATTATGTAAATGCTGTCAAATGAACAGAATTTGTTCAATTCAAAATGGTCTTTATAGGAGGAAAACGATGACCTAAAATGCCAGTTGGCCCTCATTAAAGAAGAGGCTGTTCTGATGAGGAAGAAGATGGCAAAGATTGACAAAGAGAAGGACCGTCTTGAGCATGAGCTACAAAAGTACCGTTCCTTCTATGGTGATGTTGACAGTCCCCTCCCTAAGGGTGAGGCTGGTGGTCCCCCTACTACACGTGAGTCTGAGCTGAAGCTGCGTCTCCGCCTGGTGGAGGAGGAGGCCAACATCTTGGGGCGCAAGATTGTGGAGTTAGAGGTAGAGAACCGTGGCCTGAAGGCAGAGCTTGATGACCTACGAGGAGAGGAGCTGGCGGGGGGCACAGCAGATCCCTCAACACGAGAACAAAGCGAGGTGTTATCTGAGATGCGACAGCAATTGCAGTTAGTGGAGGATGAGGCTGAGCTGCTACGCCGTAACCTGGCTGACATGGAGGAGCAGAACAAGAGGGTGACAGTGGAGCTTAACAAGCTCAAGTATAAGGCTGGCTCGCATGAGGGTTCCCGTCATGGTGGTGCAGGGGTGGATGGGTCCAAGGCTGAGGCTCTGCAGGAAGAGCTTAAAGCTGCTAGGCTACAAATCAATGAGCTGAGTGGAAAAGTGATGCAGCTGCAGTATGAAAACCGCATTCTACTGTCCAACATGCAGCGCTATGACCTGGCCTCACACCTCGGTATCCGGCCCAGCCCTCGAGACAGTGATGCCGAAAGTGATGGAGGACGCAGAGAGAGTGATGATGACTCTTCACGTCTCCCACCGCATCGCAAGCGTGAGGGCCCCATTGGTGGTGAAAGCGACTCTGAAGAAGTACGTAATATCAGATGCCTTACTCCCACTCGCTCTCTGTACTCTCCCGAGACCCGTTTTTTATCCCGAAGTCTCAAGGACCGGCAGCAGATGATTGATATACGCATGGAGGCCGAACGTCTGAGCCGGACCATTGACAGACTGATTGCTGATACAAGCACCATAATCGCAGAAGCACGAGTCTATGTGACGAACGGTGAGCTGTTCGGTCGAATGGATGAGGATGATGATGGAAGCCGAATACGTGAGCATGAGCTTCTGTACCGCATTAATGCGCAGATGAAAACATTCAGGAAGGATCTCCAGAGTTTTATTGACCGTTTAGATGTTCCCAAACCTGAAGATCGTGAAACCGAAGAGCCACTCTCTGTAAGTCTACACAAATATATTAGTTAAGCTTAAGTCTCACAATAACTATTACTCCATATTTTAATGTAGAGTTTTCTCACACTTTCAACTTATTATTACATAGAATTCACACATCTTATGAGCTGATACACAGATGTAAATTAGATAAGATTAGATAAATAGGATTCAGTGTTTTTGTGTCTGAATTTCTCACATTTACTCTCTTTGTGCCTTATTTCATTTACTGTTTCCTTTTCATTTTGTATTCCTTTTCCACACCCATTCATGCAGATGTTTCAGCCTATCATTTTGCTTATCCTCATCCTGGTTTTATTCTCATCTCTGTCATATGCCACTATATTCAAACTAGTCTTTCTTTTCACCCTTTTCTTTGTTATATAAACCCTCCTTTTTCTTCACAGCCATATTGTTTTTTGTTTTTGTTTTGTTTGTTTTGTTGCTGTTTTCAATTGATTTTGGCCATGTCATTAAGGTTATACAAGGTACAGGAGGATTTCCACCATTTTACGCATGGACTACAGTTACTCAGCTATACACAACACAGTTTCAACCTACAGTGACACTACCTTTGCTTCTTTACTTCAGTCTATTCATATGGTAAGTGAAAATATGTTTTATGACAACAATTAGTATTGACATTGAGTAATATTATCGTTTTTAATTTTACAGTTTATGTCATGTTGAAATATATAGAAATATGAAATAAAAAAAGATTTGTATTGTATTTATATGGAAATTGTGTTAAATGTTTGCTGGTGTTACTGCATGCCCAGCTCTTGTTTTGAGTTCTGAAAGTGATCTGAAGACCAACATTATAGGCCTATTACCTGTGAAATAAATCATACTGACCACACATAAACACACACAAGATTAGAGTGTTGACCACCTACATCCAGGTCAACAAACTTTTTTTTGTTTTGGTTCAGAAACTTTTAACACATCCTTACAATTAGTATCCGGTTAGTATGAAATATGTGGTTTATAACAGTCTTTTAATAGATTGCTGTGCATGTGTTCTATTGCTAACAACAACAAAACGGCCATAATAATGCTCTTTTAAATAATATTTTATTCTTGTTTATTTCAAACAGTAATATATCACTAGTTCTGAAACTCCAGAATTATTGGTATCATTCAGAATTATAGTCAGGAAGGTTAGAAATTTCCACCACAAAACTGGAGAATTATTTTCAGAATAGTACTATCCATAGGAATAAAAACAAACAAAAAAACTTCTACTTACTGTCAAAGAGATGCAAGCAGAATTTGATCCTTGAAAAAAAAATGTTAAATGTTAAACCTGTTTTACTAAAGGAATAATACAAGGCTGTTCTTTCTACATTTAAATTTAAAAGATGTCATATAAAACATGCACAGTTAGTTGCACAATATTATAGGCCATAAGAGAAACTTCACAAAGTTTAGAACGGATGAAATGAACACAAAAAAGCCATGACCACAGTAAAGGAGGATGGTGGATTGGGTAGACAATGAAAATTGCACAGTTTAGTTGATGCTTGAGGTTGTCTAGTTTTAAAATCAAAACCAATCTCCTTCACAACAAGCTGCTTAGAATAGTCACACAAAAAAAAAACCAAATGTGGTTCTTGAGAGTAATCCACAGTCAAAACTACAGTTACAAATGTGTGCTTGTGGTCAGATAAGATGAAAATCTGACATTTTGTCATTGAACACTGTGTGTAGGTTTGGCAAAGAAACGGGAATTGCATAAAAGTAAAGGCATCCAAACCCACAGTAAAATGTGGTGGTAGATTATTGATGTTATGTGTCTGTTTTGCGGTTGGTGATCCAGTAATGTTTATGGAGATTGATGGCACCAGGAGATGTTAATTTCTAGACCATGTTAACTCAAGATCTATTTTCCTCTGGCAGGAAATGAACACTTTTCTGTAAAAGGATATTTTAAAAAAATGATGATTCCATCCATCCATCCATACATCCTATTGAGAACTTGGCTAAAATAAAATAAGCCAAGACTATAAAGTTATTTTAAAATGCTCTTCATGAAAACCAGGTGAAGCATCTCATGAAAACTAGGCTTTGCACACTTTTACAGAAAAAAAACTCTATTTAAGGCTTAAAACATTTTTGAAAAAAAATAAATAAATAATAGTTTACTGAATTTAAGGATAACAAAAACAACCTCAAACAATTTTCAATTGTTCATTTTCATGAAAGATGGCAATAATTCTGGAAGTGGCTGCATATATTATGCAAAGGATTCTTCAAAAAAGTAAATAGTAAGTTTGAATAGCAGTGTGTTATGTGAAGGAGGAGTGTGTGCTTTGAGACTCCCTCTGGAAACTGGCGTCACATGGGCCGTTATTACCAGCTGTGTGGGAAAGAGATGCTCACAAACTCGCCAACTATTCACAGCGGAAAATAAGCTTTTCACAGATGCATCTGTTGTAATCATTCAACTGCGATTTTAAACTTTTTAAAGGAGAGCAGAATGCTGCAAGGTAAGATATCTTCACGCTTTTGTCGATTCGATGTGATCATGTGGACTAGACTAATACTTTTACGCCACTAAAATACGGAGCGGTAATTAATAGGACGACGTGTTTTTGTTTGAAACGGTCTGCTCCGCAAGCTTACAAGGGATAAAAAGACTTGCATGGAATTTCAATACTGCGGTCTATATTGGAATTTAACGTTTGCTCTACTACATCTTACTTGAACTACCTCCGATATGGGAGGTGAGCAGGATAGCTACAGTGAGTATATATAAACCCCAAACTCTTACATCAGAGTATGTTGTACTTCTACTAATCCGCATGTTAGAAGGAGCTGTTTGAAAACTAACACCAGAATGTGGGCTAAGTAAAGACAGTGGGAAATGCGCGCTGGCTGAGTAAAAAGCAGTATGTGGGTGTGTCAGTGGAGTATGACAGGCTGACTCTGTCGCTCTCACGTTGACATGGAAAGAACAAATGCCCCCGGTGCGCACACAGCGAAACATGGCCGGATTCGGCTCATTGCTCAGAGTCATATGAGGACTGCAGCGACATCCCTTTTAAAACACTCCTGTAATCTCGTGCGCGAGCTGCAAGTGCTCGAAAGAGATGTGGAATGCGATCGGAAACGGCTCACGTTTTTATAGTGGCGGAGGCAGTGGCTACTTGTGTAAGGCGCACGGCTGGGAATTTGTGCCGTGCTCCTTGCTGGAGAGGAAAGGGGACAGGAAGCGCAGTCGGAGTCCACTCCGAGGAGTGACCTCTACGGCCTCTGTAGGGCATTTTCCCGAGCACTCTGGAATCGGTCGTGCAGCGTCGCCCTCCGCAGACCTGCAGAGCCAACATTTACGACTCAGAAAGAGGTTCGAGGAGCTCAGGAAGCGTCACGGGCAGGAAAAAGACGCCTGGATGAAAGAGAAGGAAATGCTTCTGAGAGAAGTGGCAGACGTGCAAGTAATGCAGGAATCAGTCGCAAAAATCGCTTGCTGAATACGTATCGCTTGGCATAGAACAAAACCTACATATTTAATGGTTAACTTTGTTGTCATTTTTGTTTTGCTTTTTACAGGGCGGAGAGAACAGACGGATAATGTTGGATCTAAAGACATTGTTGGAGGAGGTGCAGTCCGAGGTGAAAAGAGAAGAGAGTAAACGCAGCGAACTCCAGCTGCAGTATACCAAGGACCAATGCGCATGGGAGCTGGAAAAGTCAGAGCTGAAATGCAGAATTGCACAGGTACGTGCAGCTCGAAGAGTTTGTTGTCTAATGAAGGAAATGCAGCTCACGATTTAAAGACATCCCACCAAAATGTATTTTTTATCATGGGATTTACTTACAGTTGCATTTATATTCTTATAGTGCACACACTGGGCATACAGTCAGGGCACATACTGTACTACAGGATCAAAGACCAGGATCAATCAATCAATCAATCAATCAAAGATTCTAAATGTAGCTCACTTGCTTAGGTGAGTGCTTAACTTATTGTCTACTGGGCCAAAAAGTAATAGCTACTTTTGGAATGCAAGAAATAGTGGTGTGCGCTCCCACATTTGGAAAATCCATTTGTTGCTTAGTCTGGATTTTTACAAAATGAGTGATGAAGGCAGTGGTGCTATTTAAAATGAATACACGGTCTCTTTGTCTATGATGGTTTATATATTAAAACATCCCTCATTCACTGTTCCCTTTCTCAAAGAACTCTCCCTTTTGTTTCTGACACCCTTATAAAGACACAGTCCAGACTGTCTAGTGTATTTATCATCTGGAGTCAGAGCAGTTATAATCCTCTCTGGTGGTTTATGCATTGTCCCTAGAGTGAGTCATTCCTATGCTCTCCTAATACAGTAGTGCAGTGTACTCTTCTGTACAGAGGAGATGGAGAGGAGTAGTGCTGTGGAATTCTGGAGGGGTAGATGCACCTCAGCTAGGATATCCTGGCATACTGGATACATATTAGTCTGAGTAGTCATACTGAGCTTGAATCTTGAATTGAAACGTTTCATCAAACTTGCAGCCAATTTTTTAAAGCTTATTTAAAAGCTTTATAACTTGTAGGAGAAAGTATACCAAATGTTATTGTGATTCCAAATTTTAGTGTTGAATTTAACACCCAGAAACATGTAAATGAAGGGGAAAAAGAAACACTATAAAAACACTAAAACACTATTTAAAGACCACCTGAATTTGCTGTCGAAAAACCCTTCATAAAAATTTAGGCAAGGGGGTAGAATTGAATTTGTACTCCATTTAGCATATGTATCGACCCTCAAGAATACTATGTTTATTATTTTAGAAAGTCTTACCATAATAATGGCCCAGTTTATTCCATTCATGCAGTAGTTATTAATAATTTCTTAATGTAATTTATTGTATCCACAGAATTGGGTTCTGGGAGCCTTTATATAAAAAAAAGAATTTATTCAAAAAATTTAAACAATTCACCAGCCAATTAGTTCAGTCACAAGACCACTGGTACACTTGCCTTCCTAAAAATGTGAAAACCAGCAGTTTGGATGCACATACTAAAGTATTAGCTGGCATTGGGAATAGATTTCAGGGAGGAGACAAATCAAAGTATAAATGCTGTTTTCACCAACTCCCACATCCTACCACAGCTTAGACTGTGGCCACTGAGGACGCCCCAGGTTTACCAGGCATTCATGGTTATGTTTTTGCCAGTATATTTCCTTGAATATTTTTAAAATGGAGGTGGTGAACTCTGAGTGTCCCTGGAGCACCACCCTTAGGAATGTGAGATGCTAAAGCATTGGTCTAGCTGCCTATTTATAGAGGACTGCCTCTGTGACACTCTTACCCAGAGACAGAGCTTCAGTCACACAGCCACAGCAATAATCATATTTTAAACTGAACTTTAAAGCAGGCGACTGTTTCCTTCAAGGCTCATCACATGGTATAAAATGACCAGTGCACTGTTTCACATGCCCTTGGTGCTCAGAGACAGTCCACCTACGGGAATGTACGCAGTTAACAACCATGTCCATATTTTTTAAACTGATCCAGTGGTTTGTTGTTTATTCAGGCCATGTTGGAATCTGGTTTTGTTGTTATGAAACACTGTCCTATTTTAGGGATTGTTTGTGTTTTTCAGGCACATGGTGGATCACTGAACTTTTGTTTACTGGGCAATTGCAAGAAATAAAACTGTCCATATGTGAAATGTGTAAAAAAAAAAATCATTATTAACAGTACTATGCACTGATGAACTGCAGTACTATTTTTGTCAAGAAGAGTGAACTACTGAAACACAGTAAAGTAAAATCACAGTTTATTAAAAGTGATTTGTTTAATAATGCTTAGGAAATTCTTTACACCCGTATCTTAAAAAACAATGAGCAGCTTTCTAAGACACAAGTATTTCAGTTCTACGTGAAAGAAGAGAAACAGTATTCCTGAAAAGAATGCAGGCTTTCCATTTTAAGAATAGGTCAAATGGATATATAAACCATGTCAAAGAACCAGGCCCACTAAACATCTGCCATGACTACAGTCACATGCTAAAGATATATAGTACCACAAGAGTTACTGCCCTATATCATCAAAGTATTCTGAATATTTAAATTAATTAAATTTATCTTATTCCTTAAATGTGACATACATAATTGATTTTGATTCAGTTTTACTTGTTTCTACAGTGTATATAGTTTCAGACTCTATGCTAAATCAATATTACTGTAACATTCAATAAATATATATTTGTAACAGTTTAGCTAAGCTGGGTTTAGCTGTAGAATCTACTGAACTACACATTATGTATATTTGCTTGCCCCACTCCATTTACAATAAGATGTTAAATGAAGAACTGTGTTTATACAGAACAACTGATTCGAAAGTAAATTCTATCCATACATATTCCATGTCACCCTGGTTCTGTGCCAGAATTTATTTCCACTGCCATCTCAAGGACAAAGAATTGGGTGTAAATTTAATCCTGTCCTTGTTCATAGCATGTGGAATGTGTTCTGGTTTTAACAACAGTGTTGTAGTGAAATGGAAAAGGTGCTTGGTATTCACACAGTTTAATGACTTACTTTCCCCTGGTCTTGAAAGATAAATGTGTCTCCATTTATGATAAATGATAAGGCTAAAAAGCACAGAAAGGTAACAAATGTCAATCCAGCTCTCTCATCGAAACCGAACTGCCTAACCTCCATTGAGGATCATGCTTTAGCGTTGCTAAAAGTTGCAGGGAAATAAAAAGTATCAATAACATTACTGTTCTTTTAATATTACATATAATTGGAAAAGAAAAACCACAAATTTGAGTATTTACAGATTTAATATTTACAAGTACATTTGTCTCAAATGTAGAAATCACTGTATGTATGTGTTTTGTCTGTACTAGAGGGTCATGGAGGCCACCATGGCCTGTTGGCCTTGTTATGGCTTATGGAATCTTTCAGCACTTACACACTTGTGTATTGAAAATGTTAAGGACAGAGTGTTAGGGATGAATGTGCAGACAGATTTTACAGCATTATATCCTAAGGGCATGCCAGCCACCAACCCAGAATCTTGGAGCCCTCCTAACACCTCTACTTCCACAGTCCCTCAAATCAGCACTTGTATTTTCCTATAAATATTCTCTGCATGCCACCATTTTCCTGTCTCACTCATCAAATATCTGACCCCCCCCCTCTCTCTCTCCAGTTGGAGGCCAAAGGAACAGTGAATAGAGAGACTGGAGACACAGTAAGGAGGGACAGAGAGGAAGAGTGGAGGCTGCTGGCAGACACCCATACTGCAGCAATGGACCTGCGCTGCCGGCTGGAGCACAGCGAGAGGGACTGGGCGAGGGAGAAATCCGAGCTTTTGGAGCGCTTTGATTTGGAGAGAAAGGAGTGGGAGAGTCAGCTAAGGGACATGCAGCACAAGATTGAGGAGGTGAGTCTGCAGATGGAAACCAAGCCCAGGAAACAAGTTGCCACTCCCCAAAGATCTACAAGAAGTGCTGCTCTGTGCTGTGCTCCAACTGATTTTGAACAAATTCCTAGATTGCTTATGACAGACCTAATTAAATAGCTTAAAACAGGATGCCTAAAGTGAAAGTGGTTACATATTTTTAAGGATTTTGTGCATCAGTGCTTTTGTCAAAGGAGTTTGAACCCTAAAAACCTAAGCACATGCTGCATTAAATATTATTTATTTAATAATTGCTTTTTTTTAAATAAATAAAGTGCAAAAGCATCAGAGAAAAGATGCCAAAGCAGGCAAATTTTATGTTAGCAAACAACATTTAGGTACTTAAAACCTGAGAAATTTTAGATATTACAAGTGTGTTGTTTTGTAATTAGTTTTTTTAAATTATTTTTATCCTTTTAAACTTCTCATACTTCTCATAGTAAACAAACTCAGCTGCAGTCAGGAGCTTTTAGTGGGTGGTAATAATAA
>JAOTRN010000046.1:12988803-13006369 GCA_028566695.1 Bagroides melapterus | reverse complement strand
AGAGAGAGAGAGAGAGAGAGAGAGAGAGAGAGAGAGAGAGAGAGAGAGAGTGAGTGAGTGAGTGTGTGTGTGTGTGTGTGTAGAGGGGTAAGAGGAGAGAGAGAGGGGGGGAGTGAGAGAGAGAGAGAGAGATCGAGAGAGAGAGATCGAGAGAGAGAGAGAGAGAGAGAGAGAGAGAGAGAGCGTGCGAGAGAGAGAATTGGGTCTCAGTGGAGGAAATTATATATTTCTATATTTATACATCTATATTTCAGTCAAGCTAAAACCACTGATATTACATGTTCTTCACATCCACCTGTGTGCATATTTCACAGTGGTTGTTTTTGCCCACTGAGTTTATGGTAATGTAAATATGTGTGAAACCATTTAATATCTCATGCATTAAGCATCCTTTTACAAGAGTCATCCATTACAGATGATAAAAAACACGTTGTATTTGTACCCTACAACATTAGCTCAGCTGTTTTACCTGGACATATTCACTCCTATAAAATATATGGAATGTTCATTAAGTCACATGTTCATGTTCAATTTCCTGAAGATCATAAGAAGAAGAAAATCATATTATTATAATCTTAATGCTCTGGTACCATTAACACTGAGATTAGATCGATTAGATAATCACATGCTGTGTACTTGTTACTTCAGCCATGTTACTTCAATGTTATAAAATGTCATAACAGTTTGAAAGAAAGTGAGAGAAAAATATGGCTGAAAAGATACTTCATGAACTCTTGTCCTTACCTCTCTGAGTTGTGTGGGTCTGTGTATCTGAAATAGTACCAGGCAGAATCCACAAAAGTGTCCATAGTGTCTGTCTCTCTCTGAGCAGGACCTTTACACCTAGTCATGATAACAAACTGAGTGAAAAAGCAGAGTTGCAATACAAGCATGCTTTAACTAAATACAGACTTCATATTAAACACATCAGTGCCTATCAAAAATACCCATTTTACTACATGCAGATATTTAATTCCAACTAAACTTCTACATGCTAGTAACTCTAGTTTCATCCTGTTATCACAAATTAACAAATAGCAATAAGGCAGACAAACCACAACGGAAAATGTTGTTTAAGAACCATGGAAATGAAAAAGCATCGATATAGTCTCCTAGCAGTTCACTCATCTTTTGAGTTGCAGATATAATAGAGGAGCTAAAAAAAATGCATGTTCAAAATATAATACTATAATTGGGAATAAAACTAAAAGTAAAATGGCATGTTCCTAATAAAAGCAGCATATAAGATATCCGGCTGATTTGAGCCATGCAACGGAAATCTGAACTCACAAATATCAACTATTTAAAAAAAGAAAGCTATTTCAAACAATTATTGTATATCCTTTGTAATAATAATTAAACTGTTGTAACTGTATTATTGCTTCATGGAAACTATACATCAAAAAATGTCAGAAATAAGCATATTTAAGCATGCTCAACAGTACATGAACAACCTCTGCCAGGAGATTAAATTAAATTTAAGCCTTCCTCTGAGCAAGTCTCCCTGTTGCCCAGAATGACTCTATAACCGAAAACACAGCAAATGCAAAATACCAATAATGTATAATTGTGTTTTTAATGAGCAGCAGTCCTTGTATGATCTCTAGATTGGAAATGTCAGCCACTGGGCCACTCTGTTATTAAGGGACTGCCTGCTACTGGACACAGTAATGGGAATTTCAAGCCAGCCTCAGAGCAGCACAGTGCATATGTGACTGTGTGTTTGTGTTAGAGTAGATCTCTTTCCTCCAAAGCAATCGCAATGCCACCCAAAACTCTTTCACTACAAAAATCAGACAACCTGCCCACCAGGGGAGAGACAACAAATGACAAAAAGTGCTAATGCTAAATTAGCTAGTCTGTGGTCTGATTCTGAGCCACAGACTGTTTTTTTCTCCATATATTTACTGGCTCTGCTACAATATTTATTTCCCAGTTCAGTCTGCTGAAAAACTTGTCTGAGTCTACATCAGGGCCACAGTTTTCCAGTGGAATTTTGCTGCTCTACAATAACATGAAGCTGATTATGTTGTTCATTTGTTCAAATTTTTGAAATTCATGCTAACATATTCTCTAAGACTTTTCTCTTCTTTCTTTGTAAAATTGTTTCATTTTCATATTTTAACAGATCGTAGGTATTTTACTTTACACAGATGTACAGTGCAAGTCCCAATATTCGTTGACTGATACACATTGTAAAAAAATTTTGTTTCAGCACGCACCTCTATGGGAGATCTGATGCTTTGGAGTTTGAGCCTGAGGCCACCACATTGCTAAGCAACTACGTAGGTTAATTCTTTGAAAGCCAGGTGCCATTTTAAAGACTGAATATCTTCATGGAACCCATAATGAAGTGTCCTGTAGAGACTGAAGTGTGTGCGAGGTGGAGAATCCACTGAGGCAAAAGATGCAGTGTCATTTTCTGCATATAAAAAATGTGGATTTTAGCATCTCTAAGCCATTTCGTCTCCTGTTAAGTGAGTCTGAATGTGTAAATGCGTAATTCAGGTCTCACTCTCACATAAATTCATGACACAAAAGGGTCTATGGTGGAGTATTATATCTCTGTACCTGACTGAGATAATGGCAGCTATTTGTCCACTGAGGAGATGAGAGACCCCATTAGACAGACAGTAACAGCTGAGGCTTGTTGAAGAGGAGACTAACTGTGGGTGTATGTGTTCTGTGTCTGCCCACAATACTGGCTCTTGGATAGAGTGGTGCTTTGCTGAAGTGAGCCAGACTCAGCTGCTCCGGGTTTGCTTGAATCATTTTCAAACTCATTATGCCAGTCTACTGTAATAAGTCGCTCTTAGAGTGCTTAAACCATGCACATCCAAGATGGCTTCAAATTGGCTCAAGGTACATTTCGAAGAAAAAGTTTCCTTAGCTGTAATTGTTGAAATGTTGGTGGCTACATCTCAACAGGAGTGGGTAGGGATTTTTGGCATCGGGTTGTGTATTCATCACTTGAAAATGTAATAATTGTCATGAGCATCCTCAGCACCAGTTTGGCTGCCGGCAGGACAACAGTTGGGTTTTTATGAAAGCTGGCCTGCAGCAGGCTTTCAATTAGTCCTCTGGCTGCTAACAGCAAGACCAGACAGAGACAATATCACAGCTCAGGAAATGACTTGCAGCTTCTTTTTTTTTTTTAGCTCTTTGCAGAGACTAGGCCGATAAGCCTTATCTAGCACTCGATCTTCACTGCGTAGCCTGTCTGATTGGATGTGGGAGGATCAGTTAAAAACTGAAGTCATTTTCTCCATACTGACATGATGGCATTCTCACAGATAAGAAGTCTTCTAGACTCTATATAATTACAAGAATCAATCAACCTCAATGACTAAAGTTTTCACTGTGACAAAATCGCCTGAATTGTAGTGTCTTATTCCAAAAACTGACAGGTCCTTGACGCTCAGCAGTCGTGCGACTTAAAACAGAAATGGAACCGAGAAATAGTATAGGAAGAGTCTATTGGGAAAAAAATATACAATGCAAATGATTAGATAATAACTTCACTGTGTATCATTTCAATCATTCCGGGTTGTTTAGTAATGTGAAAAAGACTTATGTGGATTTGGATACTGTTCTACATTTGTGTAACACACAGCTTAAAACAGAAGAAAAATTCACTTTAATTAAATCTGTCATAGTTTACTCAGTCAATTATTATTCATCTTCAGTAAGTCCTTTATCTTCATCATGGTCAAAGTAGATCCAGAGTTTATCCTGAGAACACTGGGCATGCTGTGGGATGGGTCAGTTTAGTCATATACTGTCATATTTATGAGAGGTGGAAGGAAACCCACATGGACACTGACAGACACAAAATTCCACACAGACAGTAAAATGCTGAAGGTGGGAACTTGTGAGGAGGTTGTGAGGCTTCAACCCTACCCTAGTCCTCAACAACTTTTTTCTTAATCTTACTGTTTAGGCAAGAATGATAATAGTATTAAGCCAAACTATGCATTTTAAAGAGATGTGTGAGGATGTAACAGTTCTATGCTGGAGGCTATAAGCAACCCTTGCTCATCATCTAGACACAATGAGGCAAACGTCAGGCACAGAGCATGCCTGGGCTTAGCTGCATTTGCGTTAAAGAGAAGCATTGTGTAAGATTTGCTTTTTTCGTTAACCAATGCAGAGGCATGGAATGTGTCTCAGGTGAGTCAGAAAACATGCTCTGAACAGACATTGTGCTATGATCTCTTCATTAGTCTGATTGGCACTGAGCCCAAAAAGTCATTTTTAAAGATTCTAGCATTATAAAACCTCTGAAACATTGCATAACTGTGTTTTACAGTCAGAGACTTAAACTCAAACCACCCTATCGTTAGGAAGCATCATACCTCCAGTCACCCTTATAGACTTTGTGACTCAGCTCTGACAGCACCTATAGTCTCAAGGAGAAGGGCAGTGATGGTAAGAACCTTTCAGCTTCTCAGTCCGATCCTGTAACCACATGCCTTGCTAAATTGCCAGTCGTTTCTTATAATCACATCTCTAAAACACTCTGAAACTAACATAGAGACCATGCAGTGCAACTTCCTGGCACACACGAAGCTAGGTGTTAAAGTAGGGATATGGCGAGACTTAGAGGAGTGGAATTTTACCTGGGACAAGTGCAGTTGCCCCAGTCCTGGGCAGACTGTAAGGGCGAGGCCCCTTTCCCTGTAAGTGAAGCCACTTTAGGCAGCATGACTGGCAGCTCCTCCACAGGAACTGGGACAGGACCACAAGAGCTGCAATGCACGATGGGTATGGGTGTACCCCAGTATCGCTGCCTTGAGATCAACCAGTCCCTCAGCTTTGAACTCGTGAGATAGCCACCTGCATTCCTTTCCCGGGCTTTCTGGGTAATTGAGTTAAAGGCCTCCTCTCGAGTCTGACCTGTGAACTACAACAATACTGATAATTATTAATTATTATTGTTTGCTCAGTGCTGAAACTGTGGTTATTCACCATTAATTATTCATTAAAAATAAAAAATATTATTTTATGCAACACATTTTATTTTCCCTGTATTTTGTATTAGTGTATTAGGGAACTACGTTCTTTCAAAATTTTGAATTAAATCAACCGTGTATTATTGCTAAATAATACAAGATTAATGACCCAATCAATGTATAAATTAAAATAATAATAATCATCATCATCATTAAGCTATTACAGATAAAACCCAGGAATGTGATGCTTGTGAATGCACATATCTGTGTCAATTTTTTTAATTAATCAAGGGCTCAAAAAATAGGATTAATTGTGCAGCTCTGGGGCATTTTACAGCAGTTAAAAAGAAATTCTAGGCTTTGTCAAACACTGCCTGGGTTTTATTTCTTCTCCACAACAAGTGAAATCTCCCTCCAAGTCTTTTATGTAAGTAACAAGAAAACATGACACTAACTTTGACAAGCATTTCACCACATGCCCACTGAAACTGACTGACATGTTATGAAGAATAAAATAGTCTGTTTCTAACAACCCCACTTTCTCATCTCTTAAGAACCACATCTGTATGCATGACATCTGTTTACCAGCTGTCTTATTTTGAAAAAAGATTTCAGGCTAGAAAGGGAAAGAAGGGAAGGGTTGGTAGTTGGTTTGTTCTGAGACTTGTGGAGTGTGTACCTCTGCAGAGTTGATTACAGTTTGACTTCCATCTTCTTTAGTCTTCACCACTGATTCCCATCTCACTCCCAGCTCCTGCGCCACACACACATCCTCCTCACTGCTGTCAGGGATCCCTGCCCCCACCCCCCAGACACAGATTTTAATGATGTTATTTGAATATATTGCATATGAACATATTACATCAAAGTACTGTGATCCATATTATAGTGCCACACACTCACATACTCTTACTCTCTCTCTCAAATGCACGCACACACACAGTCCCTCACATACTGCACACGCTCTCAAATTCCCCTTTCATGCTCACTCTCACAGTCCCTCGTTTTTTTTCCCCCACAGTCCCTCGTATTTTTCCCACTCACTCTCACAGTCCCGCATTTATTCTCACTCACTCCATGAGCTGCTTTCTCCCTCACTCCTTTAATCACTCCCTCACTGTTTCACTCACAAGCTACTCTACTAGCCATAGACTCATTCCTTCTCTCACAGACTCGCTCCATATAACTAAAACTCACTCCCTCAATCCCAGGCTCGCTCCTTCAGTGTGTCACTCACAGACTCACTCCCGCACTGGCTCACACACTCACTCGGTCACTCCTTCACACAGAGTGTCACTCATTTATGCTTCCTCATGTCTATTCACTCTCTCACATTCACACACCCAAGATAGTCCTTACACAGAGGAGTTTTTTTGCAAGAAGTTCCTGAATGAGAAAAGCAGGATTCATGTGATTGAGCATACACAGCATGCTCTGTGTAATTTCTATCACACAAAGCGACAGCAGGGAAAACTACAGAAACTCTGTTACAAAGAACAATCGAACACATATGAATGCTCACCTAACACAGTGTCGAGATGTCCTTGAAACTCACTCTTAGCAGAGATGACAACTGGAACTTCACGCCCGGTGAACATGTTAAGTGCAGTGACCTCACTGAGTGAGTCTGTGGGTCAGAGGTCAGCATATGAGATCTAATAGTAAAGCATGTGTTTGTGTGTGGGAGTGTGTGTGTGTTCTCTCGCTGCTAATTAGCTATGAGCTCTCCACAGAGGGAGCAGTTCCACATGGGATTTCCAATTATAACACATCCAGGTGGGTACAGTGAAGAAACACGTTTTAACAAACATCAAAACTAAAAACACAAAAACATTTCTTTTCATTCTCAGTGGTGAGTTTCAACTAGAGTGTTAATATTATCCAGTTTCAAAAAGCAGAACAAAACACATAGGAAAAAAAAAAAGAAATAACCAGAATTTATTAGCTGACTAGCATTACTATGCTAGCTAAATCCTAAAGTACAGGAAACACTCAGGAAAAAGCTTTGACATTTAGTGTATACTGTGCACTGTGAAATTACAGAGGTGCAATGCTTCTCCCTTCAACTACAGACTACTGTTGGAAATAGTTTGGAACTAAACCTTTGGTGTCATTAATATTTGGGCATATTACTCAAATATTAAGAATGAAGTACAACCAGGTTGTAACCCAAGACTCTCTAGAAGCACTACATGTATCTCTTTTCATCTACTTCAGCTAAACACACCTTGAAATGTTGGGTATAGTATGTGTTGTATTTATGGTTTTAATACATGCATACTGAGTGAGGGTAAATGGTATGTGATATTACACAGAAAGAAAGCCGTACCTTTTTTAGGGTCACTGCAGTGCTTTCATTAGAAATAATAACAGTTATTTCGTTTTATACAATGATACACCTGCAGCTCACAATTCAATTGGTAACGAAAGAACACAAACCATTAAGACTTTCAAGTAGCATGATTTGTGAAAATCTGTTATGCCTACTTCTACCCTGCAAGATTTATAAAAAATATATAAAATGTATACAAAACATTATTGTACTATTATTTCACGGTGTTCGTTATATGCTTGTATATAACTTCTGGTTAGAAATTAATTTTCACTTTGGATTTTTGGATATTCTCAGCACAGCAGTAACATGCTTCATGGTAGTGTGTGCAATTGCACAATACAGGCACATAATACGGTAATTCTATACACACAAAATACACCTCTATTGTGGGAACACATCTGCTAAAATGGCCCTAGAACAGAAAAAAGAAGATGTACCTAATAAACTGGCAAATATATTTTGGTGTGTGTGTTAGTATGGTGTGTGTGTCTCACTTCTTCCAGGCTGAAGTGCTTTGTGTAGGGCAGATCCCACAGGACTGGAGCCACGCAAAAGCCGATGAGAAGGCAGGATGCAGACAAAGGCTGCTCCAAACACGGCTTCAGGGGAAGCTGTGTAAGCAGGCAGCACCTCACCTGTGTCTTCACCATCCAACTAAAAGAGAAAGGAGAGAGAGAGAGAGAGAGAGAGAGAGAGAGAGAGAGAGAGAGAGAGAGAGATATTATGGTCCAATGATGTCAATGTCATATGTGAAAAAATTTCAACAAGATTTGTCATTTAAAAACTGAGTAACATCAATACAGTGTTTAAGAATTCAGTTTCTTTCATAAAGTACATCACTTGTACTGAGAGAAGCAACAACAATCCTGGCCATCTCATCTGTCTCTACCCACGTAAACACACTACTTGCTCAACCCTTTGGAGATGAAATTAATGATTTAATAATCAAGGCCACTGCTAACTGAACATATTTCCTCTCATAACGAGAGAGAGGACGAGCGGCACGCACAGCCTTTAGCTGAAGCTGACACGAAATGCAATAAAACCTTCCGATGTCATGAAGCAAATGCATGGGCACGAAGACAGTTAAGTGCAGCATGGAAAAACATTGAAAAGATGAATAAAAATAAGCAGGGGGAAAAAAGAGAGACGTTTTCAAATCAGGAGAAAGAGCAGACTCACCCTCAGCACATGGTCAAAATAGCAGCCTGAGCATTCCCCAATCCAGTTGGCCTGCATCGCTTTCACGCCATACCACTCCGGGAGATCCGCCAAAGCATCCAGGAGAGGCTGTAAGATAAGCCATGGCAATATACATGCAGCTTTAAAGAAAAATAAAAAGTACCCTGGTGCTTAAATAGAATTCGCAGGGCTCAGTTAACCTCAGTAAACACTCATGGCTCTGTGTCAGAATGTGTGATGTGCTTTTGCTGCAGTTTTATTTCTAAGCTACAATAATGATCTTCAAATGCTCATCTCGATATCATCACGTACCCTTATTAAAATTTATTTAAAATAACTGACATTATAACATAACACAGTGAAGAAAAAGTTCTTGAAACCTCATATTACGGTCCAAAAATATGTATAATGTGCAAAAATCCGTTTAATAACACACAAGCATACCTCCAGTCAAAAAACAAGTGTGTGCTTACACACCCACCCACACACACACACACACACACACACACATATTAAAGTAAAGACAAAGAGGCATGCACCATCCCACAATCCCCCCACCTCTGACCCAGACGAAAGAAAAGACTCCCAGAAGAAGTGGAGCAACGATAGGTTGTGAGGAAGTGAAAGCTGGCACAGGTGAATAACAAAAAGGGAGCTATGCATAATAACGATCATAGAGGCCAAGTGGCTCAGCTGGGCTGAAAGGCAGTGAAAAGAGAGGATATGAGCAGTCGCTGCTGCCTGTTGTGATATCTCTCTCCTCTCTGTCACTCCCCATTAGCACAACGGGCCCTGAGGGGCTTGGCTCCCTGGAGGAAAGGCAAATACAAAATAATTGTTCAGACCCTACTGCTGCTTCTGGCTTTGCCTTTCATTCATTAATGGAGACAGCGTGAACTCCCACAGGAGCGAGAAGAGGGTCAGGTGTCTGGTCTTCGTGGGAAAGCGGCTTATCATTTTTGCCATTTACCTCGTGAAGATGGTACTTCAAAGCTCTTGTAGGGCACTCGAGACATACTTGTCTCTGTTGTGAACATTTTCTACTGTTCATGCTCAAGTCTTAACTCCTCAGCATAATTAGTTCTAGTGATTACAGGAGGGAGATAAGGCAAAATATCAATACTTGAAGAAATCTGTGCTCTACACTAAATATATCACTCATTCCTCTTCATTAACTGCTTGGTCATGGGTCATGATGGAGCTGGAGACTATCTTGAGAATACAAACATGAGACAAAAACACACAGAAATAACCATTATTCATTGCTATTTATTAGTGTCAATTTAGTGTTAGGCTTTTGTCAAGAACTGATATAAAATGAAAGAATTTCATTAAGGAAAGCAATTCACAAAGAAAAAAGAAAACAGGCTACATTTTTAAGTAAGCAATAAAGAAGCGCTGACACCTGCCAATAAACGGCAAATACTGCAAAGGGGATCATATTTTTAGCATAAAATCAATATCACATCATTGTATTACCCAGCTTTTCACACTGTCAATAATATAGAAAATCTTAAGAAATACAAACCCCAGTTCGCATACTTGGGTTTTATCATTTCAACCAAAACAAAAAAAAATTAAAGGAAGTAGAAATAAAAAAAGTTTTCACAACTTGTTAAACTGGTAGGAAAATGAAACCAAGATAAAAAAAATATTTTTGCCCCTTTACTGTCATATAGTGATCAACAAAATCAAGTGGCAACAAAAGGAGACTGAGAGGAAAAAGAAAGTAATAAAATTAATAATAAATTAATAGACGTAATAATTAATAAAAAATGTTAAATAACTAACAATTAACTAATACTTGTTTGGGTAAGAATCTACCATCAGGACATCTTCAGAATGCAATCTGATTCTATTCATTCTTGCACAACTGCTCCAGACCCATCAAATCCTGTGAACAGCTCTTTCAAAGCCATTCCACAGGATTTCCTTTGTTGACTTGGATTTGGACTTACCATCATGCTGAAAGCTAAAGCTGAAGAGACCTGAAGGACTTTGCCAGAATACATTTGTGTTTGGAGAAATCCATGATTCCTTCTACCTTGACTTGAGCCCCATGACAGCTGAAGTGAAGCATACTGTAGCACGATGCTGCCACCAGCATGCTTCACTGTGGGTATTGTTTTCTTTGGATATAAGCTGTTTGAAGAGCTGGACAAATCATGTATTAATTACTCTTTGACTCACCAAAGGTAATCAAAGACAAAGTCATCAAAAACAAGGAACAAACAAGGAAAAAACAAATCAAAAGAGAAATTTTCTTCAGCCAAAGCTGAATCTGCCCAGTGGCCACACAGTCACCTGAACTGACATCAGTGTCAGAAACAAATTAAGGCAGCCTCAGCAGCCTCGAACCCGTAGCACAAACTTCTCTAAAATCAAACACATACGCATTTTCTTATAAAAGGGTTTCAATTGAGATTTCTCAGATCACTCATCAGTGAACACAAACTGTTTCTATGGAAACCGAGAATCCTATCAAGCACCATAGGGATAAAGGGAAAGGAATCGTAGGGCAATGGGGTTCATCTGGGGCACATCTCTTAGTGAATCAATGCACAAAGGGTAATGAAACAGTGCTCCTTTGGCTTATTCTATAGAGTAGATATAATAACCACAGCCATTAATTTCAATAGCTTTTCCTGTTCTGAGAAAACAATACATTTATCTCAAAATTCACTTACTGTAGATGTCTAGTGCAATTTCTTGTGTAATCGTTAAATGGTTATGTAAAATAAAATAAAAAAAAAGATGAATAATGAATGTGTGATTCTACACTGCTGAGAAAAGAGCAGACATTTCTGCCACATTCTTAAACTTACATAGTCAAAACTTCACATTTTTAGATCTTTATTAACAGAATTCAACAACTACTCTACGAATATATCGAGTAGTGTCCTCATGCACATGTTCTTACGGCTGCTTATAAGGTTTACGTCTTCATATATATATTTATTAAGCACAGAGTTTGTTGTATGGAGTTTCATGTACACTTTATTTATTTACTGAATACACACTGTGTGTCACAGCTACCAATCCCCCTGTCTGTTAAAGTCTTCTGTTAAATGTAGCCTGGTGGAGGCATAATTCATTCCTAATCTGTATGTGATGCAGATAAACAGTGATGACACACTTGTCTTGACTTGACTTGAGGTTTCTGGTTCTCTCTGCTCTGCTAGAGTATACTTTTAAATAAAGATGTTTTAGGAGAAAACTGTTTACTGTTTAGTGCACTGTTGGGCTTGGGGCTTGTGGAGAGCTGTGTTAATCCAGCGATTCTGTGGTGCATAAAACTTACAATAAAATAGTATAAAAGCTCATTTATCAACAAAAACATCAGCAGAGATTATTTTTTATTAAATCTATACTTTCTCACTGCATGCATATGTGCACATCTCTTTTATAGCACACACAGAGGTGCACACTAAATTTCAATAATGAGTGCTCTGACCATTAAGTGAGTAATGATACTTCCATTATTTCTCCCTTACCCTGCAAACTATACTTATTCTGTCACTCAGTCACACACACTCACACTCACACACACACACACACACACACACACACACACACACACACACTTACTCACTCACAAACACACAGAGCTCTACGTTTGGAATCTGTGAAATTCACAAGAACATACTGGCCCACCTTGATATGCCAAACATCTGACAATGAGACAACAGAGAAAAACATCCACATAAGGCAGACACAGTTCTAGTGTTTGGAAAATAAAATCTGGCACAAAAAATATGTCCTACATATGTCTCACAAAAAAACAAAACAAAACATCAGTCTACTTTCAGAAGCTGACAGTTAGAGTCAGATTTAATAGAGTTTTATTCTAACACACTCCTACACAATGAAAAGTTTACCATCTGAGCACATGGAAGAGAATTCCAAAAAAAATCCTACAAGCAATGCTGAAAGTCAAGGACCTCCCCAAGAATTTATAGCTACAATGAGCCCATTTCATCAATTTTAATAAGATGCCAATAATTAACAATACCCAACGTCAATCAAATGCTGACTGTTAGGTTGATTGCAGAAGCTAGTTAAAAGGGAGATTTATGCAAATGACTCCTTTGTTGTTATACTCTTTGATATATGTGGTGCAACACAGTCTAATAATTCTAATAGTAATAATTATTAACACTTTGCTTTCAAAGGAAAACTAAATTTGCTCCAAATCTAAAACCACAACCATTTACAGCACACAAAACCAGCTGTGGATCAGACTGGAAAATAAATAAAAACCATTTCAAAAGTGATTCAGATTTTCAGTCCCAAAATGATTCTCTGTTGCAGGTTGGGACATTAATGCAATTCAGACCCTTTTATAATGAGAGCACTGGCAACGCTTATCAACAAAGAACCCTAGCTGCGATTTATGGAATCCCAGGCTCATATCTAGACGTTGAGGACATCCTGTTACACACGCAATCAAAGAGCAAGACCCAGTCAAATCAGCTGGCTGCTGTGCAGGCTCTTTCAGATGGAAAGATCTGGAGCTGAGAGGGACAAGGTCGATTTGACACAGCGCAAAAAAGAAAGGCAAATGTATAGACCTCATAAGCAGGACAACTCAAAGAGCTCTGCTTGAAATAGAGATAACCTGCATGAGTCGCAGTTCTGTATGTGATTGCAAGAACAAGTACTGATTGGAAATATAAAATCCATGTCCCGGTTATTCAGCCAGGACATGGGCATTTCACTTCAGTGTAGAAGCAGAGTCTGTGTAAGTACATCTGGAGAAATACTGCTATTGATGAAACACAAAAGGATTTTACACGTCCAACACACCAGAAAGCAATACGTCCTAAAGTATGCAGGTTACTGGAAGGTTACTAGTTAGTGGTTACTGCACTGGAGTTTATTTTATTACTCTATGCAGAAAAGCTTTAATTTCCAGCGGCTTTTGCAAGGAAACCTACAGCAGCAACTACGACACAATAAATAAGTTGCATTTACATTAGAGTTTAAATTTATCTTTAACACCTATATGCCATGCCATGAATAATTCTATAGCGGTTCTGTAGAAGCGTTTTCTGCAGAGGTTTTATTGGTCAGTAGGTTGAAAATTTTTATAAAGGTATGTTTTTGAATTCTGGCTTCAGCTATGTTGAGAAATTCTCACACCTGATGCTCAAACAGCAGCTCAAAAAGGTAAACCCTTGAGATCTGCTCCCTCAGACATGGCACAGGTTGGACAGGAACAAGGCTTTTCAAGGTTTTAGAGTTATAAACCACTGAAAAGAGGCCAAAAAAGGAATAGATCAGATACCAACTTTATATTTATATTTTACTTTAGAAGCAAGGCACACAGAGCTAATCTAATGGTCTGTCCAACTGTCTAAAATAACAGACATAAAAAGACATCTAGTCACATTTTTATGCCAAGAAGAAAAACGGTGCCCGAAGCTCTAGCTTTAATGTTCAACAGAGAAACCACTTCATAATAAGGTGAGATTAGTAGCAATGCAGCATAAGTCCATTTCCTCATTTCAAACTGGCAAAGGATGGATATGGTCAATTAAGATGTGTGAAACTGGCGGTTTGACCACTGAGAAACAAAATCACACCGAGGATGTGTTCCAAATTGGCACTCCAACTTCTTAAAAGGCATAACAGGAACAGAGAGCTATAACACGACAGATCTCTAGAACAGATAGATCTCAGATCTCAGGCCAACAGGATGCTTCACAATCTTTCAGCAGTGTTGCAAGTCCATCAGTACCCAGTTTTCCATTTTTTAGTACAAATCACAGAACACTGCATCATTATAATCTGCTCTAAACTACAGGCTTTTGGTATCTTTTCCTCTTTCAAAAATGGAATTCACAAAAGCTCAAATAATAACCAGATTTTCTTAAATTTTGGTTGAAAGTATAAAACTACACAAGAACAAATTTAGCAAACAATGGAACATGTTTATCAAGCTGGTTGAGATGGATTCATTCTTAAATTTTTCGTATAAGTATACAAAACTTAAATAAGTTTACTTTCTGCTTGTGTTTCTAAGTGTGTGCAAAATCACAGAACCACTGCATCTACTATCCATCTAGAGATTCTTTGTTTCTTGACAAAGGGAGCCCTTTGGCCCAGCCACCAAAACCAATAAGCAGCTGCTCAGAGCGGTGGAACGGCTCTGAGCGATCCAAATAGACCCTCAAAGCCCGGATGGGGCAGAGGGGGTTTGGGGGCTGTTGTTCTTCTTCCCAGGAACCTAATTATTAAGGCAGGTCTCCCTAGAGACTGGCTCACAATCGGAACATGGTTTGCTGCAATCACTGCCATATACACATTAAGAGTAGATAGGCTCTGCCCTTCTGTAACAGCCTCTGAAGGAAAATCAGCACAGGAGCTACATCACAGCTGCAAGGGTCTATATCCTTATGCCCGCACCAGCTCTGAAAAATGGACCATTTCCGAGCATAACGCCACCTGGTGGTGGGTGCTCTTGCCTCTGAAAGAGTGCTTAAGACCTCAGGAGGGAGGTCTGTGTGGTCCCATCCAGAGGCCAAACATGAAGTCTCCATAGTCGCGGGTGGTATATTGTGCCACCCACCTGGGATAACAGATCCTTCCTGTGCAGGATGCGCCACGGGAGCACATACAGCATCTGTACCATCCCAGGGAAACAGGGCTTGGTCGGCCATTCCGGAGCGACCAGCAATACCCTGCAAAGCCCTTAGAGACAAAACTCCCTTGAGACCACCGGAGGAGGTGATCCGTCAACTGAAAAAGCTGGTGGGACTTGGTGTCGTCCTGGCGATTTATCAGGGCCACCACTGTCATGCTGTCCGAGCAGACCAAAATGTGGTGTCCAGTGATAAGTGGGCAAAATTCTCTGAGGGCTAGCAGTGCTACCTGGAGTTCCAGGTAGTTGATGTGCTCCTGTCACTCCACCTCGGATCAGGTGCCGAAGGCAGGTCCTTCTTGTGACAGTCCCGAGATCCGTTCCCTGGCAGAACGTATCAGGGTGTCTTCAAGGTCCTATAGCTCTGACACAGGGCTGTGTCACTACTAGCTTGAGGCATCCCAGGTGCCAAGCACAGCGTGGGACTTTCCCTTGTAACCACAACTATAGAAGACACATTTGGAGTAGGCCTAGGGGCAGGACCTGTGAGGCCTAGTAGCCTCTGAAACTTTCTCAGGGGCACCCTGTCACCCTCTTTGAAATAAGCGACATGTGACCGGATAGCATTGATGCGTTCACGGTGACAGACTCCAACTGCAGAGAGAGTTCATCTACAGAGAGTCCAATGTCACCCCCAGCAACGTGACTCGTTGGCTGGGTACTAACATACTCTTGCTGAAGTTGACCTGAAGACCCAGGCTCTGCAGGTGGCTTAATAATAGTTCCCTGTGAGTGCACAGCTCCTCTTTTGACTGAGCTAGCAGCAACCAGTCATCTAGGTAGTTCACTATGCGGATACCCTCCTGTCTCAGGGGTTAGAAAGCCGCATCGACACATTTCATGAATGTGCGAGGAGCCAGAGATAATCTGAAGAGTAGAACCTTGTATTGGTACGCCACATCTTCAAATGTAAATCTCAAAAAAGATCTGTGTCTGGACGCAATTGGGATAACTTTTACTATTGCAAGAAAACCAAAAAGATAATGTGAATATGAAGTGGCTCTCATTATAACAGTCTCTTCATAATCACTATAACTACTGGACTATCATAATCAGCTCAAAGGCTTTGGCTTTCTCTATTAAGGGATTGTTTAATTTGTATATACAACTTGGATAACTAAATGCAGCAAGAGGCAGGAATCAAAAACTTTTTTTAATCCAATCCTAAAGACAGTATCTGCTGAAAATTCATAGAAGTGTCTGCCTTAAATGTGTCTAAAATCAAGATGTTAAAAGTAAGTAACCTGAACTATAAAAACAGTGACATGACCAAGGAGAATGAAAATAAACTCACAGAGGAGCGCTCTTCCTCTCATCCTCTTATAAGTGACACCAGATACCAGGATTAGAAATCATTACTCTTCTACAAATGTATACTATAATGTTTGATCATATTTTAAGTTTTATTTTAATGTTGATGTTTAACTTATGCCTTTATAAATTCTTCTCTTTGTATAGGGCAAAATTCATATCTGTGGTAAACATGTACAGTGCAGACATAAAAGTCTTCAATATTGTTAAATGCAGGCTTCCTAAAGCACTATAAATGTTGTGTACCCAGGCAGTGCTTTGATTTGATTTTTTTCAGGGCTGAAACTGCTTGGGTTATGTGTTAACTCACCTTAGCATAGTTGGTGGTTTTGATGAACCACTGCCTGAGGAGCTTCTGCTCCACACGGGCACCAGACCGCCACGAGCAGCCATTTTCATCCACCTGCTCATCAGCCAAGACTGTCTGATCCACCGGGTCCCAGTTTACCAGTGCCTACAGAGACACACGCTTTGGTATTAATTATATTTCATCGCTCTATGAGCAAAAATCTGTGAGCTAACTAAAGACAAAGTAGATGTGTATCTGTGCATTGATGTCTTGGGGGAGTTAAAGTCATGTTGCCAGGCAAGAGTGCACAGCTTCCCACTCTTTCTCTGAGGTGGATGAAACTAGAAGATATCATGTTTCCTGGCTCTGAATTCAGGCTTCAATCACTTTTCCCAGCCACATTTAATCTACATAATTTATACCGCCACATCAGTATGTGATGAAGGAAATGACACTAAAGCCTACGTGAATTGACTAATGCAGCTACACTCCATACCACACCAGCATGCTTTCTCTCACAGGCATGTGTGAACCTCACACTAGAGATGGACAAAATCACAGGAAATCTTGTCTGAGGACATCCAAAAAAAACTGTGTTTATTTTGCAGACAATAGTCCCTTATGTTCTAGTAAGTAAGTTCTGTCCAACGTTCCCACCACATTCTCTTAATGTGTAAACAACAAGCTATGTCTCAGTGGATAGAAAGTCACACTTTCAGCATGTGTCCCACTCTCACACTCCTGGCAATGTACACACTATACTTAGACATACTCAATTGAATATATAATTGCCTTTATTCCTTATATGCATACACACACAAAACAATATAGTGTGTGTGTGTGTGTATGTGTGT
>JAOTRN010000046.1:12945930-12956041 GCA_028566695.1 Bagroides melapterus | reverse complement strand
GTAATAAGGCTTTTTTTGTTATACATATAAGAGTTCTTAGATTAGTAGTAAGGTTAGTTGTAGGTAGTTGTGAACCTTGAGTTTACGGGGGCCCATGGCCACTGCTTGTGCATAGGGCCCAGAATTTGGTGCTACGCCCCTGCAAATTAGTAACAAAAACGACTTGACTTGGTGATGGAGTCATAGAGTACTTCTTGTTTCTGACTTGTTAAAGCCAAGTATTATCTTTAAGAATTTTGATTACAAATGCAATACATAAAGTTGTTATTTATGATGCACCACTTCTGACAGTTTTTACTTTCATGTTTTATGACATTGTTAGAGATAATAAGGAGCAGCAGAAACTCAGACAATATCGAACTCACAGACAAAGGCCTTCACAGCACGGCAGTTCTCATCGAACCACTTCCCGCTGTCTATGACAGACATAAAGGCGCAATTCTGGCTGCGGCCACCGACAGGCTGACGAGTGACCTCTGTCTCCCAGTTTTGAAAAAGTATCCTGGAGCCTGATTTATCCACCCACTCTCCCTCTTTCAGCATATCATTGATGCCCAGCCAGATGTGTTCATTGGCTCCAATTGTCTCATGTGCATAGACATAGAGCTGGTAATTCTCATTGCCTGTAACAGGAGTGCTCAGGCTTCCACCCTGTAAGATGCAATCATTGGTAGCAGCATAGAAGTCCTTCTTTACTGGACTGGCCAGGAAACACTTGCCTGGAACCTTGATGCCTTTCAAACAAACTGCAATAGGAGATATCACAACAAACTACATTAAGGTTTCAAAAGACAACCAGCAAATTAAAAGGAAGTTAAAATACTCAGCTAATGTGATCTTTATTGATGTACTGATATAGTAGTGTGGATTTTTTATTTTTTAACAAATTGCATATCAACAGGGTGGCAAGGAGTAAATAAAAAAACACCAAGTAAGGTAAATATCATTAAACATTAAACATCCATGTCTAAAATAGGGCTAATTATTAATTAATATGATTTTTCTTTAATAGCAGCCTTTGTTCAGCATTTGTTGGTATTTCTGCAGGCTGGTGGTCTTTCTTTAAGGTATATGGATGTGTACATCCACTACATATGACTACAAATTACATGTAATCTACAAATAGTGTTGTATTTAGTTTATTGGAAAAATATTGTTGTTGCAGTATGTATTTCAACATCCACAACTCAAAATGCTGTCTCACATTTAGGAGTTCATCAGATTACAAGTGTAATAGAAAATACAGTAAATTGCACAGCATTTTATTCCGTACCTAATTGCAGAGCATGGACTGTCTTCAGGACATTCAGATCCTTTACAATCTCATCAATCTTTTTCCTCAGCTCTTCAATGGCAGCGCTGTAATCAACTTCTGATTCCAGAACCACATCTACTAAACATTCATGAAACATACAATTCAGCAATGCTTGCATGCAAATACACCCATTCATTATACTATTTAGGATAATTAAATAAACGTATTAGAGACTCGCTTTACCTAACCTTTAATGACTATGGATCATGGATTAGGAAAACAAGAATAGAGTTCAAAGAGAATACTTGCTTTTTGTTTCATTCTTCGCCTGTGGGCTCTGTTCGAGCAGGCAGTGTGTAGTGCACAGGATGCACACTAACAGTGCAACACCTCTGAAAGCCATATTTACTTGAATTTGGATTCCTAAATATTATTCTGAACCGAGAGATCCAAGGGCTTGAATAACTCTGCTGTAGCGTGAAACATGCCGACAGTGTCAGAGCTGTGTGGGACACTAATGAAACGCTGGAACATTCTCAGCACACCACCACACCCTTTAAGCAGCTGCATGAATTCCACCCAAAACTCCAGCTTTTCGCAGCTTTATTGTATTACTCCGTACAAAGAATCAGATAGATAGATAGATAGATAGATAGTCAAACACTTGTAACCATTAGATTTGGTAGATTAATTTTGGGTATTGGGATTATCTATAGAGGTATGGAAAAATAAATCGGTTTACAACGGAGTTCATAAAACTTTATTTGAGAGTACTTTATAATACAGTACGTCAGCTCTTTAACTCTGTCTTGTTCCAAAAGCCTCCCTATGGAAAACCGTACACACAGAACTAGTATTGCAGTTACTAAAATAAACTCTTACACAAACACATAACCCCATTGATAATAATACATTTATTTTCCCTACTCATTACAGATACATTAAAGTCAAATCATGAATAATAAATTAAAACACATATATAAAATAGGTGCTTAATGCGACTTAAAATGTAATGTTACACACAGACAAGCAGAAAGAAAGATAGTCAGACTGTCAGGTAGACTTTGTTTCCCCAGAATACCCCAAAGCATCGGGTTTTTTTTTTTAAAGCAATGGATAATTATAGGCATGTCAAACTTGTTCCAACACACGTCTAACGCGCCAACTTCAGCCCCTAGAGGGGAATTAGCTAAGTTTTGAATCACCTTTTAGGTGAACGGAAGTTCTCTTTCCATTAGTTACGTTAAAAGCATGCAGCAGAGACAGCGTGTCCCCTCCCACCATAGTAAGTAATGAGAATGAATGGTGACTCTTATTTAGAAGTCAGACTGTAGTCCTAATGACAAACTGCTCTCTACATTACTGCATTACAAAGCGCACGAAATAGTATATTCCTCTCCATATGTAGGAGACTACATGTTTCTTGCAGCGCAATTTTATATTTAGCAGTTTAGTAAAGTTGTTTTTTATTTTCTTAATATTAGGGTTGCTTTCTTTTACCGCTTCACAAACCGCCACCGTGTTTAAGGGCGTCAACATACTGCAACAATTACGCATATATGTTTATTAAAAAACATGATCTCAGAGTATATTATGTTGTCAAATAGTTGTGTTTATAATGCACTTTTAATATTGTGATCCATCTTAAAGTTTTGGTCACCCAGTCTATATTGAAAACAATACAAATAGGGTTCGGTCCATATTTCTTGCGCAGGTTTTGCGCATAGTCATAAATACGCTATTTTGTCTGGTTTCACTAGCTAACTTGATATTTTGGAAATTGGCTAAGTTGGAGAACATGCTGCTGTCGAGGTTGATAATTCCACATAAATATCCATGGATATGTTCAGCTAATTTCCGGGTAAGGAGAATGCTCTAACAGCTTATTTATTTGAAACCTACTTTTACTAGCTTGCTATTCCTATTAAACGAATATTTACCATGGAACATGGGATCACAGACAACAATGAACTCTGTTCAGTGCATGGATTATTATATTTAAATGATTATACCTAACTTTTAAAACTACAGTCGCAGGCAGCGAAGTCGGTGAAAGTCATGATTATACCTAATTTTTAAAACAACAGACAGTCACGGGCAGCGAAGTAGGTGAAAGGTCATTTTTTCTGCTGCCTGACCTGGTTATGGCATTTTAAATTCTTCCTAACAGTTCTTTGGAAATGGGCCGAAGGCTTTATTGCAGAAAAACCATTCATTACCTCAGGCAGGATTCTTCCCTTTATCTGAAGGAGTGATGCTTCCACCTGGGACTTTTAAAAACAAAGTGGCCTTCATCACAGGAGGAGGTACAGGACTGGGTAAAGGCATGACCACTGCTCTGTCTGCCCTCGGGGCCCAGTGTGTCATAGCCAGCAGGTCAGTGATTCACTTATTCACATATTTCATTACATTCTCTGTAAAACTACACTATGTTTTAGCATCTCATGAAGTCTAAGGGTCTAGTTTGTGTCCTTTTTAGTATATAATCTTAAATTGAACGATAATCTTAAATTGAATGATATTATACAGTAGCGCAGTGAAATTTAGTTATCCCGCTCCATTTTTATCAAGTTGTGGTTAGAGCACAGGGGCAGCTATAATACAGTTTGTTTGTAGCAAAGAGCTCCAGCTTGATAATGTTGGAATTTGCACATTTGACCTTCTGCTTTGTAACCAAGAGCCTTAGAAGTGAGACACCAGTGCTTCAAAAAAGGCTTACCTTTCCCATCACTGTGTTGAGATCATTTTCTCCTGTACTCGCCTTTGGACATTAACTTTGTAGTGGACCTTCTTGTTATTTTTGTGGTACAGATGTGAATGATATTTTGTATAGTGTTATGGGCAATATGAGACAAATATATCTTTAAAATCTTTAAATACTTGTGTATGATACACAACACAATTCACAAAATATAGGTTTGATAATGATTTATTGTCATATGGTATTTTAATTTAACATTTACAAAAAAGATTGGACAATAAGGGGGAGCTCTACATTAATGTTTTTCAGTTTGACAATTTTTAAGTTAAACAATCATTTTCTTCCATTCACTGAGTGATCAAACGATGACAATACTTGCAGTTCTCAATACTGTCATCTCATGAAAGCGTCTTGTAAATTTGCTGCCAAGCCCAATACATGTCTGTTGTCCTTCAGTTTAAATAATGTAATCTCAGCATTCATTTTAGATAAATATTTGATTAATGTGATGGAACTTTCTCTTATTGCAGAAAACTGGATGTTCTGCAACAGACTGCTGAGGAAATCTCACATCAGACTGGTAATAAGGTATTGACTGAGCTTAATGCAGTACGTTCATGAATCTGCGTCTTCTGTATACATTTTTGCTAATTACTTTTACTTCAGTAATTGGCCTGCTTAGAAGTAGGCAGTACTGTGGGGTGGTGGGTGGTTTGGGGTGGAAACCTTCTCTTCCAGGATTCATATTCCATCAATCCTGTATAAGCAGATCTTTATTCAGTTATATAAAATGTGATTTATTTGATGTGTTATTTTATATCATCATTATTGCTGTATTGTAAATTGTGCTATATTGTTTAATAATGCAGGGACACTTTTTATATTTCTATACCATTATAGTTTCTCTATTTTTATAATCAAGATGATGATGATGATTATTATTATTATTATCCTAATAAATGGCTTCATAAAAATGATAAATACATTAATAACATACAAATCTTTAATGTTAAGCCTTTTTAGGTCTCTCTATAATATCCTTGCCTTGAACTTTTTCTTAGGCTGCTATCCATATGCTGTTGTAACAAGGCAAATTTTCCTGTTGTGGGAAGAATAAAGGACTATCTTTCTCATGTTATCGTATTATTTTATCTTAGTAATTTTTACACCCATAATGCTGAGCGATGTTGTGCCTGTTGCAGGTTCATGCTGTGCAGTGTGATGTGAGGGACCCTGCCTCTGTAAAGGCTGCTGTAGACAAGCTAGTCACGGATGTTGGACTTCCTGATGTACGTAGGTACAGTTCTCAGCTGCCTGGAAATCAGTATTGTGCTACAGACTTTACTGTGCCACAGAAATGGTTGTGAAGCATAAAAGCGAATTGTTGTACATATTGAGTCTTGAAATCACATGAACCATGTGTGCTCTTTCCTCCACAGGTGGTGATCAACAATGCTGCAGGAAATTTCATTTCTCCTTCTGAGAAGCTCTCAGCCAACGCATGGAGAACTATAACAGACATAGTTCTGAACGGCACAGCCTACATCACGCTGGACATTGGCAAACGTCTAATCAAAGCTGAGAAAGGTTAGAGTCAGCACATTAAGATGATTTATTGGCTAAAATTTACAGTGCATGCATATTGTTTTGTGTGCTAACAATTTATTGTTTGCAGTATTAATGACTCAGAACCTTTAGCTAGTATTAGATAAATATTATTTAAAAAATATTTGATTGCAATATCGAACCACCAGATGGCAGTAAATAATCATTTATTTCTCTCTCACAGTCTTGTACTGGTTACATGCAGTTCAAGATAACGTAACTTATATTATTGTATGAAATTGAACAAATATTGTTGTCAGATCTAAATTATGTTCTCAAATTTTTACAGTCAGCGATCCCTAAAGTGTAAGACAGAGTATAGACTGCTTTATGATCACAGCACAGAGGCATTTTATGATTATAATTCAAATATAAAAATGATAGACCCAAGTAAATAACAGTAATTAAGAAATTAAATTTTATATTAACATTAACAACTAACAGATAAGTTTATTTATAACAATCTACTATTTTTTCTTCACCATCCTCCTAAAAATTTATAATAAAAAATCTTAAAAAAGCAGCTTGTCATGTTTCTGAAAAATCACAGAAAGCAGCCATTAAAGTATCATGGGAAGTCCTTTTCACATGATATGAAAGCTACAGGAACAGTTTTATCTCTGTTGTACAGCTAAGGCACTAGAACCTCTAATTAAATAAATATCGAACGTTAAATAGATGAGAAAAACAATAATGTCAGAAAACAAGCATTAAAAAGGCAGTAAGGGGAACAGTTATAGGGGATTGTTTTAATTACCTAGAAATTACTTTGAAAGAGACGCAAGTGACGTAAGTGTGTGTCATCAACAGCTTTTTGGCAAATCCACAATCTACTGTGTATATGTACCACATAAAACTTAGGGAATTAGGACAGTAAAAATTAGCCAGGAATAAGTATGTAACACTTCACTTAAATCTGAATAAAGAAGATTTGTGTTTATTCTGTCTACCATCACTACAGGTCAGTGCAATCAGATCATTTGTTCCCTCTCTTGTGTTGATTGTGGTGTTGGTTAATATACAAGGCTATCAGTTCTGCATCAAAGACTAAAATGCATCAGATTATTTTGATTTGAATCTTCTCCAGAGATACAGAGCTACAGCCTTTTGTGATTATTCTGACATTTTCTTTTCCTTGAATTACAGAATATTCTATTTCTTTATTACGATCTTCTCTCACTCTTGCTTTTTTTAGTAGGTCAGTTTTAAATTCTGGAAATTGATAGAGGGGAAAAACACACCTTCCGTTTATGCATACTATAGATGTAATTAGTTTTTTGATTAATTGCTTTTTTTTGTTTTTTATTTAATGGAGAAATAAATACAAAACAGATAATTTTGGCAAAGAACAAAGGGTCCTCTGTTTTTTCTGTATGCATTCAAAAATCAACAAAATGGTAATCTTCCTTCTGCAATTATTGAGTATATACATAAGTATATATACTGCATGTAATAATATATAATTATGGAGACCATGCATACAATGTTCTTACTCTTAGTCATGTTTTTATTATTGTAGTATTCCTTGGCCATTCCTAAATTTGAGCCTGAGCACAGTTCCCTTGGTGATTTTGGAGACAGAGTAAATTGTATAAGTGGTGTTTTCAGGTGCTGCATTTCTGGCCATCACCACCATCTATGCTGAAAGTGGCTCTGGATTTGTTGTGCCCAGTGCGTCAGCTAAAGCAGGAGTGGAGGCACTGTGCAAGTAGGTTATGTTTTTTTTATGTATATTATGACATGATATGTTTTTAGAATAATTTCATCAAGAACCAAATAATGTAATGACAATGCAAGCATATTAAAAATATACTGGCACTGACACTGATATACCGACACTGTAACAATGAACTGTATAACAAAATATTATTACAGAGAAGAGTTGCACAGTGATGGAAGTACAACAGATGGCATTTTTAATAGCATAAGTCACTGAAATTGTTGCCTCAAACTCATCATTACAATACAATTTGTACTAAGCCCACATTGTGATGGAAATACCTCTAATTGTGCTAAATGTCTGTTCCATTTTCATATGTTTGGACACAAAATATGCATCAATCAAAATTTATTGATCTGAAATCTCTCCTCTGTTCTCTAACCATAATGGCTCTTGGGATATATGTTATACATCAAGCTTCTTTACAGTGCCTTTAAAAAAATGTATTCATACCCCTTCAACTTTTAAACTTTTTTTTACCTTACAAGCACAAACTTAAATATATTTTATTGAGATTTTATGTAACAGACCAACACAAAGTAGCACATAATTGTGAAGTGGAACGAAAATGATACATGGTTTTCAACATTTTAAGCAAATATAAATCTGAAAAGCCACCTGAATCCATGAGGTCACTAAGGAACTGTCTGCAAGGCACAGATCTGGGGAAAGCTACAAAAAAACTGAAAAAAGTGAAAGGGTCTGAATACTTTCTGAATCCACTGTTTTTTACACTCCTAGGGTTCAGATTTTATTTTCCTGGGATAGTCATCACGGTCTGACTCCACACAGCCCTCATTGGGCTACTTTGTTAATAATTAAATAAATGGCTTGCTTCATTCTTATTTTGAATTCTGTGCATGTTTAGATGTTTTGATGGCTGTGGCATTTTCCCCAACCTGAGTGTACTAAGGCGGAGCAAACATCAGTAATTAATGAGGATCTTAATTTTTGCATCTGATCTCTCTGCCTCTTAAACTTATAGATTTAGGTTAGATTTGGAATTGTGTGTGCAGGGTCCAAAATATACAGAAAACATGAGGAATAACACACTGTGCAATGACATGACTGCTTATAACATAAAAAATTATTTTTTTTTAATATTGTGTGTCTGGTATGGTTATTGATTACATACTTACATACATAGGATAGATATATAAATAACATTTTTTGTTAAAGTAGTGTAATAATACTTTGTGAATACTTAGTAAAGTAATTTAGAAAGAATAAGGTTAAATGCTAAGAAGTGTAGTGCAGGTGATGATCATAAGGTGACTATTAGAATGTGTCTATTAGAATAATAAATAATAATAAATTCAGGGCAGCAGAATGTGAAAAAAGTTTATCGCATAGCAACACGGAGTGGTCCAGCTCTACAGACAGAGAGCGGTGGGTTTGATTGACTTCCTGTTCCCTGTGTTCTTTACTAGGCTGTGACTGGATCTCTCTGGAGCTGAAAGTCCTCAGCTTTAAGATTAGGTGTTCATGAAGCAATTGAGAGAGCATCATGTCCTGCAAAACTGATTCCAGGGAGCAAAATTGGTCCCAGTGGCCAGTCCAGCTTTCCTTATCGGTTTATTTGGAAGGCATTCATCTACTGCTTTGTTGCCCCAGCATACTCCTGCATAAAAGATGTACCTGCTGCAACCAAGTGGTAGAACAGAGAAGCTTCTTGTTGCATGCATTGAAGGTCCTTTCTCAAAAATCTCTGCCTGCTCTGTCTTTTTTTTGACTTTCTCAGTGTCATTAAAAACTATCAGACACGATTTCTTTAGAACTTGAACAATACATGATGTTTTCCAGATTGTGGGTACTACAACATTTTCTCAGGCTCAGGTTGAAGAGTTGCTATAGAGCTTCACAGGCCTGTCATGGTCACGTAGGTGGGAGGAGTGACTGCTTGTTGAACTGGGTGAATACTTCATTGAGCATCATTGGTTCAACTCATTGTCTTTATCTGTACTTCTCTCAGTTTGTTGTTGCTGTTCTTGAAGCCAGTGACTAGCTTCATACCACTCCACACATCCCATTTATTATTCTGCTGCTGTTTCACTTCCAGTTTCTTTTTGTACGAGTCCCTGCATATCGTTACCTACATTTATAGTTCTCTATCATGTCATCCTTGTCACTTTTTCAATGAAGCTCTTTTCTTCTTGGTTAGGGGTGCCTTCAGCTTACTGGTTATCCAGGGTTTATTGTTTGGAGAGCAGTTAACGTATCTGGTGGGAACAATGTTTTCAGTGTAGAAGTGGATATAGGCTGTGGCAGACTTAAGCAGTTTATTAATGCCCTCTCTGTGTTGATCACAGATTACTTACTATTCTCTGGTCTCCAAACCGCTAAGCAGAGTGTCCACTACATCAGGAGTTCATTTTCTAACTGTTCTTCTGTGTAGCAGATGTTGATGGATAGCCGGTGTGTAGCTGAGTGTGAGCAGAGAGTAGAGTTGTATACATTTCTAACATCTACATGTGGTAAGCCTTGTGACTTTTTCTCTGTGGTGGACATATGACAAACTGTTATAAAGTAGGAAGATAGAAGATAGAGTGACATGGTAGAAGGCAACACAGACAGAAAAGCACTGAGGTGTTGTCTCTGCAGTCTAGCGTTGATGGCGTGAATGACGGCACAAGCTGCTACTGTCCTCGTGGTATGGTGAATGTAAACCATGAGGGGATTTGGAATTCTCTTGGCAGATAATTAATGTTAATGCTAAAATGATCACTGCTGCTTTTAGAATATTATTTTCTATATTTCAAATAGCGAATATTAATTAAAAAAAAAAAAAAAAAAAAAAAAAAAAATAAATAAATATAAATAAATTAAAAAA
>JAOTRN010000046.1:12885174-12898047 GCA_028566695.1 Bagroides melapterus | reverse complement strand
GAGAGAGAGAGAGAGAGAGAGAGAGAGAGAGAGAGAGAGAGAGAGAGAGAGATAAAATTGTGATTAGTCTGTTTATTAAATGCACCATATAGCAAGTGAGACATTTAGCTTATGAATATGATTCATCTAAAGTGATGTGATGAGTCAAATCAGATTAACTATATCATTGTTTTAAACCATGCAACAATTTGTGTGTTAGTGTTAGTGTGTTAGTTACAAGTTAAAATTCACTGTCCATATATTCCATGTGTTAAAGTGTTATAAAGAAGTTTATTTATGCTACTGAACATATTACAGGTTTATTAGGAAGTGTTAACTGTTATTTGTGTCAGTGCAAATCTTATCATTTCTGTACTGATCTTGTGGGCTATGTACATTATTATTTGTAGCATGTACCTCCCTGCAATATCAACAGCCAAAAGCATGTCATTCTCACAGATTAGATCAAACATCTAATCAGGACAGAGTGATTGGGTAACAGAAGGCAATTAATTTCAGCCACATTCTCATATGTTGAAAACGTGCACAGAAATCACTAATGAGGTGAGTGCTTATCATAAAGAAGGTCATTCTTCTATTAAGTCAATGTCCTTTAATGTGTTCTAGAAGGATTGCTATAAATGCGTGAGAAAAGCTTTTAATTTTGTGTGCCTTTATTCTATATGGCCTATAACATTATGCAGTAAAGACTGCATTGTCAATCAGCTTATTTTCATTGCCTGGTTATACTGCGTGGGCAGAGAGAGTGATTCTAAAATTGTCAAATGGTCTAAAATGTCTGAAAGCAGAATAAGACAACACGCTGATGTATCAGCATTCCAATAACACAGAGACAGAATAGCATTATTTCTTTGCGCACTGTGATTTTAGATAGAAATTGAGAGAGAGAAAAAAATCCTGTCAGACACGGCATTTTTAGTGCCATATTGCTTAGAGAGAATAACCAAATAACAATGTGAGCATTGTTTGAGTGAGAGAATAAAGTGCAACTATCACAGTTACACATATAAAGTGTTGGAATTTCCTGTCGTTATTCAGGGAGGGCTAATTTGATTCATATCACAATATCGCTGTCAGGGAAAGAAGTGCTGAATAACTGTGGAAACCAAACCAGCTCACCTGCCGGTGTGTGTGAGGCATAGAGCATCTACAGTCGATCACCCTACAGAGAGCAGCACTCTCAGCTTCAGGGGGTTAATTAGAGCAGTGAGTGGTGTCCAACCACAGCATGCTGGTTTATTATTCACTGTTAAGGGTCATGGGGCGTTACCAAGGAGAAAGGTCAAGAACTATCAAATGTCTGATGTGTGAGTGTGTTTTACATGTTGAGGATAAAGAAATTTCTGTTTTAGGATCAATGCAAATCCATGTTGAACTATCTGGAAGTAGACAGTTTTGTACTAATATCTTCAACTTTTATACAATGCAGAGCAAAAATCGCCCGGTTTAACTGTGCTGTACAGTCAAATATCCCAGATAGGTCACCTGTACCCCAGAAGATACTTGTTAAACAGTAAACTACCTGGACTTGATCTTAATACATGATCTATGCATGACCTCTCTTGATGTCAGGCACCCTGGTTCCTGTCACTTGTTCTCTCAGGTTCTATTACATCATGGGACAGATATTGTAGTGCCATAGTCCCAAAACTTTGGAATGATATCCCTTGGGGTCTCTGTGACAATTCTTCCTTTTGTTGTCAAACACGTTTTAAGAAAATGTACACCTTTCTACCTCCTTGTATTTTCACCTTGTTCTTTTTCTCTTAGTATTGTAAATGGACTTATGTATGTTGGAAAGGCACTATGGAAATGTAATGTGTAATTATTAGTAGCCATGTTTTATCCACCTAAACTCTATGGATTATAGAAACATACAAACAGCTTGCAAAGTTGAAAGAAAATGGTGACGCAAAGAAAATGGTGACTCTTTTATGCTGTGGGGGCATTTTGTCTTTTCCAGGATAAATATATTTTTGAGTATGAAAATTATGTCAATTATTATATCTTTTACATGAATGGTGGTTATCCCCCATATAGCTCCAGACACTTGTAGAACAGATCCCAGGGTGCATTCAAGCTGTTCTGGAGATGGATAGTTTGTTGTTTTCTTTGCATTCAAGATAGCATTTGGACAGTCACAGAGAATTAGTATATATTGGTAACTTCAATTTACATATTAAAATGGCTTTTTAAATGCTATTATTTTAGGTCCTTCATGTTACAGACTAGCACTAGAGCTCATTTCTCGTTTCAGGAAAGAAATCAGTTTGATATCATGTTGAATTGACAGAGATTAGTCATGCTAGCACTCACTCTGAGGATTTCGGTGACAATATTGACAGACCATTGATTAGAGTGAAGATTATGCTACCTCCTCATCCTTTCTGTTATCTGCCCATGTCCTGTTATACAACACCTCAGTCAGGCGACCTGAATTGGTAATGAATGGGCAATCTGTGTTCAGTAAGTGACAGCAGATTGTGGGTGTGTGCAAATGTCATTCTTCAGGGATTCTTTCAGCATTCCCTGAAACACATCTGCACAACATATGTCATGATCTCCTCTAATTGTCATTATTGCAGTTAGAGCTACAGAATCATGGCATAGTGGGTGTCAAGTCAGTGTCAAGAAAGATGACTGATGCTAATTCATCTATTGCTCAGAATTAGTGTCAATTTTTATCTACAAACATTTGAGCTATGTGTGATTTTCAAAAAAAAAAAAGTGGAAAAATACATCGTCACCTGCCTCATGTACGTCTTTTGTTAGCCTTGCGATGAATAATGGATGTTTACCTCTTAGAAACTGTAGTGTACGAACTGTGAAGTCAGTGTGATAGATTTAACCAGTATACATTTCACTCAGTTTAATAAAGTTGAAGAAAGTTGTTTTACAAATTGAAGAAAGTTTTTCCAGCTCTCTTTATCTATGTTTATCCCATATGTTAAGCAGCATATGTTGATTTTTTGTGTGTGCTCACTATCCTTGAGCATCAAAACAAGAAATATGCACCTCTCACCCCAGTACTGACTAGACAGAAAAGGTTAATAGTTGTTCATTTCAGGAACGTAATTCATTCTGTTCCTGCTTATCTGACTGTGCGCTCCACATAGCTTTGCATATCTTTGAATTCATTACAGCCCTTTAGTGACACAGCTTGTTGGAGCCTGAACCATTGCTCCATTCACGATGTGTGAGCCTTTTGTCCTTCAAATGCCAAACACTTAACACCATATTACAACTCTGTCAGGTAGAGTCCAGGACATGAATGACAAAAAGGTATTAAGGTTAGACAAGGTTAAAAGGAGAATCTCGGATGTTAAATATCACTCAGTAAATATAGAAATAATTGGAACAGAATATACTACATTTCTTGCTGGTAAAATATAGACACGAGTTCGCCATCCATCTTCTGAACTGGATATTCTATACAGTGTTCACACCCAGATTCACACTATGATTAGGATATACCAATTAGACTTTATCACATGCCATTATACTGGGGGTAGGAGACCGGAGTGCCCAGTGGAAACCCCAAAGAACAGGGAGAACATGCAAACTCCACACAGGAATCAAACCCTCAACCCTAGAGGTTCAAGGCAAACATGCCTGACATGTTACTGATGAAGGAATTAATAATGTTGACCAGTTCAAAATGGAATAAACAATATGAACACCAAATGTGCTTAAAATGTGCTGTTTCATCACGGGAAATTCAGGCAATCTCAGTTTAATTCACAATGTCCAACAGTGGAAAAAGCTGTCTACGTCTCAGTTTTTACACATGGCTTGCTTGAGCTGCTTTTCTATCAGTGCACTGCTGTGTGACACAAAGCTGGGCATATGCTGACATGACATATGGTGAAGTTACTACTGACCTAACATACTTTTGCTTATTGTAAAATAATTTGGTGGCAACAGTCAGTTGACACATTATGTGTCTTTGTCTTATGTTAATGTGTGCCATACTTGTACATGTACTGTACTTTACAAGGTGTCGTTAACTATGCAAGCTTTGTACAGATTTCTCTTGTGCAACTAATTCAGTTTGTCCTTACTTCTACAGACATTTTGGATTATTATGAAGGGGGAATCTGTAGAAATCTGCACTTTTACAATTATTTGAAAGAATGAGGTCATGATCATGATGGAATATGTGCAGTTGTTATGCTCCATTGATCCTTCAAGTGATATTCCATTGATACTCCATTGAAGTGTTTAAAGATATAAAGAAATTATATGGGTCATTCTGTATCAGCAGTACAAAAAAGTCTCCCTGCTAGATTTTATAATATATAATGAACCATATTTGTTAACTCAAATATTTTATTCAATGAATTGATAAATTCCATTATAAACATGTGAGAGTTCCATCTCTTATAAACCACATTGAAAAACAACTGTTTTTAAGTTACAGCATAATCATTTTGAAAATCTATCAAGGGTTGTGGTTTTAGTCATGGTGCCTCTGAAGTCCTGTGATTGTGCTGTGGGAAGACATGTTGGATGGTATTTTAAAGTTAAAGATAAGGTTTAAATAAATGTGAGTGTTTCAGTGATGCCAAAACGCACTGAAAATGCATCACTTTACAGTCTGGCCTTAAAGTTACCTTCATAAACCAGCCAGTAAAAGGTGTAGTAAAACCTTATCCAGTTCATAGTTTAGTGCATGGTTTAGTGACGTTGTGGCTCAGTGAGCTCTGGGTTCAGTTTTCTCCATGCTGTTTACATTTGATGTTATAATTTCATGCCTGACCACACACAGTGCCTGGTCAAATACTCCCCTACTGTTCCCATAATTCAGTCTTTTTCAGATAAACAAATTTATACTCTTAATACCTCAAACCCCTTCCTCCATAAAGTCATGAACATTTTAAAGTCATGAACCCTATATAATTAGTACAACAGCAAGAAAACCTGGACAATCATCTGTAAATTTCTTCACACATTGCTAATCTCACACACTCATCTCAGTTTCTCTTTTACACTATAAGAAGGATTTGTCCATTACTATCTACACAGGCCACTCAGGTGCTTGTTCATTTCGAGAACGGACTACTGCAACTCGCTCCTGGCAGCTCTACCTCTGAGAACCACTCGGCCTCTGCAAATGATCCTGAATGCTGTTACGTGGCTTGTTTTCAACCTTGATAAGTTTTCCCACACCACCCCATTGCTGTGCTCCCTCTATTTACTTACTGAAGCTGCCAGCATCAGATTTAAAATGCTTGCCTAAAAAAATGGACCAGCACCCACTCCAAAGCACTTATCACACCCTGCACTGCACCATGCTCCCTCTGATCCTCAAGCACTGCTAAGGTCTGCAAGGAAGATATGCTTATAGACTCTTCTCTTCTGGTAACTAGGTGGAGGAATGAACCTCATCTAGATTGTATGAATAGCTGAGTCACTTGCTGTCTTCAAATGATATGAAAAGACCTGCCTCTTTCTGAAATATTTAAATGAACACTTAACACTTAAGAAAATCAAAAATTGTCTGTGGACTTTCCTTGCTATATTTCCCAAAAGAGTTTTAGACTGCTGGTAATCTTAGTCTATGACTTAGTGAAGCAGCATAAATGTGTTGATAGAGATTTCAGTGCACTTTTGTAAGTCTCCCTGGATAAACTCATCTGCCAAATGCCATAAACATAAATGTAAGTGTTTAAGAAAAAAAAGTCAATATTATTTACAACACTCATTTATTTAATAAATTAGAATGAACAATTACCCGACATATGCTGTATGCTAATTGTGCTAGCGTATATCTGATCTGTGTCCTGTTGAATTCAGCATATGCTGAATGAATAATGAAAATCAGCTTGAAGTAACACACCCAGCTGAAATGAAATGAAATATGCTGCATGCTCTGCTGCAAATGCTGGATGTTTACAGAGCTGCTCTTTTTAATCTGGATATGCATGGAGGGATATCTCAGTTGTTTAGCTACTTCCCTGTTAACCTATCCTCTCAGACAGGCTGGCCTTCCCATGAGGGGCTAAACCATTTCAAAAGGAAATAGACCTTCAGTTAAACATCACAACACTTTTCCCACTTCTATAGAGTCTATTGCACACATTCTAATACTGGTCATAAATCTTCTGAGATTGTTAAAGGTGATAATCTCTGGTGCACTCTGAATGGGATTTATAATTTACAGGCGCTGAGAGGTGAATGAAAACAGTGAACACAATGGGAAGGCGATGGAGGGTGAAAACGAGTCTGTAATTACTTCTCCTTCCTCCCACAGCATTTGCTCCCCCAGACATCAATTATGCCAGCTAAGCATCAACTTTCATTTAGTGCTTGTTGTGCAAGAAGCAGAATGTTCAACAGAACTGGACATTATTTTGCAGCAAATCCTTGTCAAGATCAAATGATAACATGGAAATATTTGAAATGCACTCAGCAAGCGTACAAGAAAAATCTGTATTTAATTGCTTATTTTTTATTTAGAAATAAAAAATCCCCATTCTTAAAAAAAATCTACAACTCTATCAGATCTTTAGACTTATAGCATGTACAATGAGATCTAAAAGTGTAAATATATAAAGAATATGACAAAATCGAAATGAAAGTCAAACGGACAGAGAGAGGTTTCTCAAGCACCACAATACCAAAAGAGGACTTCTGTATATTTTATTTTTCCTTTTTCTTTTAATTGCTCTTTATGGGTCACCTGCCAGTTCCCACCCACCAGCCAGCTCACACCACATGACAGCTACCAAGTGGGGAGGATGAAGGCTAGCACAAGCTTGCACCGAAACACACTTTTTTAACTGCTGCACATGCTGCGTCAAAGTCTAACAAACATGTGCTGCTAAGAAAATACTCAAACTACTTAGATGAAAGACAGTTCATACGGATTACTTTATTTACCTTTACCTAAAAAAACAATGGAATAGCAACTCCAATTCTTTTGTTTAGAGTTCAGATAAATTATGACCTGAATTTCAGCTTTTATTTACAGCTAGTTAGAACATACCGATCTCTGGTGGCAGACCATCTAATTTTTAGGTGAGTAAAATATAGGAAGGTAAAGATGGAAAGTAAATAAAAGTAAACAACACTTATTATTTGGTTATCTATGTTTTTGCTTGCAATGACTGCATCAAGCTGGAAGCCAGTGACCACTAAATTGTTGCATTATTCTTTTGTGATGCCTTCCCATACCGGTCTAAAACCTTCCACTTTTTCCCCTGATAGAGTCATTTGTTGTTTTGTCATTGTGTTTTGGGTCATTGTCTTGCTGCATGATGAAATTCCTCTCAATTAGATTGGATTTATTTCTCTGTAAATTGGCAGAGAGATTGTTTCTGTAGATCTCTGAATTCATTCTGCTGCTACCATCATGAGTTGCATCATCAATAAAGATGTGAGCCTGTTCCAGCAGCAACCATGAGGCCACTCTGCTTTACCAATGTGCTCAAATGTTTTGGATCATGAGCAGATCCTTGCTTTCTAATGAGTAGCATTTCACTCACTTTGTTGGAAGTTATTCTTGGTTGCAGAACTTTTGTGGTTCATCTCAGTATTTCTTTGTGACTTTCAATTTGGTCTTCTGAATCTCATTGCTGATAAGTCGAATGCATCTCATGGCATGGCCTCAATAATTTTGCTCTCAAAGTCATTTTTTGCTCTTAAAAAAAATGACAGATTCACTCCTGCCCTGTAGAGGTTATTGGTAATGTCACTGACTGTTGTTTTGGGATTTTTTGATATTCAGCTCTCACAATGTTTCTGTTAACTGCTGTTGTTTTACTATTTATTGTCTTGTTGTTAGTGCACCAGCGATCTCTTTCTTTTTCAGGACAATAGGTCTAATTTTCCTGCTTTTTTCATCTTAAAATGGCTTGCATTTCTCCCATAGACAGAAATCCTGTCTTTGTTTTGTTTTAAAGTGCTTTTTTCCAAAGCAGTGCATTGCCTATCTGCAAGCTTCACACATAGAATAGATAGAGAGAGCACTGATCAAGTGATCTGGTAGGACAATAAAACAAATATCATCTACACTTATGAAGTGCCTGAAAGCTGCTTATTGCATGTGCAACGTTATGACCTTTCTAAAGAGCTTCTGTAACTTTCCAATGACACCAGCCCCACTCATTATGTTTCAATCAATCATTTTTGAGTCCCCAGGATGGAGACTGTGTTTATTAAATCGATCACATTTTAAACTCTCTCTTCGGATCAGACACTATGGAACAGAGCAGCCTCATGTGTTCAGTGAGCTGGTAGGAATTCCTCTCATACCATCTAAAGGGCATTACCTTTGCTATTACAGGTAATAGTAGATAGTGTAGCTTGCAATTTCTGTTTAAAAACTTACATTTATTGCAATTGTAAGATCAGAGCCTTGATGATTAGTCATGGTTGTGCAATATGATGCTTTGAAATTATTGCATTGAAATAATGGGGCAGTTATTTTATGTATGGTAGAGAAGGCATGAAGAAAATCTAACTTTGCATTATTCTTATTCAACATTTTTACTAATTGTAAGCATTAGCAGTTTCTCATTCCCAAATTGTGCTTTTCCAGGTGTAAATTTATAGCCCAGAACATTTACAACCCAGAGCTTTTTGCATTTAAATGAATCTTGTCTGAATTTCCCCCAATAGGATTCCATAAAAAAAATCCTCTACTAAAAAGTTGTAAATGTTAATTTGTAATTATTGAATGAACAACAGAGAACAACAGAGAACATTGTGATTTTCCACAAGTGGGACCGTAACACCTGCCTAAAAAAAATAAGCAATGTCTAAGTAAAATTAAAATAAATATATGCAATCCTAAATTAATCAAAATTAATCCATTGCATATTAACAATAAAAATGTCCTGGTGGTCAAGTTACTGACAGTCAGACAATACATCTGCTTTAGAGATGAGGATTATTGAAAAAGGTAGTTTGTGGAAGGATGAACAAGATTTTGTCATATAACATTTAGAAAATTATACCATTTCTTCTTTATTATAGAAAACAAATTGATGAATGTATCTTATCTGTTGTATCATCATAACATCTCACAAGAAGAAGCCAGCACAAGGAGAGGAGAAACCCAGCAAATTCACTGTAGTTCATAGATATCAGTTAATCCTGAGTCTGGCATGGATAAACCATGAAGACATCAATCTGAAAACATTTTAGTGCATATTAGACAGCTTGAAAAAATCAAGTGAAGCCTCTGAAGGGCTGAGACTCTCATTACCTTAAAGCTCTAGAAATGCCCCTGGTGCTGTCCAGAAAAATCAATAATGAATCACAGCTCCTGGGGGCACTTGGGTGATTTCAGCCTTTATTTCAGCAGACTAGACAGAGATCTTTCTTTACAAGTGTGTATTGGTATGATTTGGGAGAAAGGCTCTCTTATTTTATTTTTTCCTTTTAGCTCTCCCGACATGGAAGCCTTTATTTAGAAAGTAAATTGCTGTGAGAAGGCAGGGCCAAAGGGCAATTGGAATTTGGGTGTTACCATTAACACAGGAAAGTAGAAAACCACACATGAAGGTAGACTGTGTCAACGAGAGAGAGAGAGAGAGAGAGAGAGAGAGAGAGAGAGAGCACAAACATATCCTCACTAAATGTATGTTTTGGGATCTTTAAGCAATTCAATTTATTCTCATTTACTATTTTTTGAAGCTAGATGAATCTTTGTTAAATCAATTATAAAATAGAGCATTATTCTAGATATTGTCTGAAGTAGAAGGCATTAAATGTATTTTTAAGAGACACAAGTCTTATTATATCACGTATTATACACGTTTTTAGATCTGAGATGGGACGTCAGTCTCCCTGATGATAACCTAGGTTGCTATGCTAGTGTGTCATTTTAACCATGCTAAATGGATAATCTCAAACTCTTTGATTTCTGTAATGACAAGTGAAAAGTGGATTTCTTCCTGCAACTAGAAGCCAGTGGTGGGATCTCAGTGAGTACTTCATGAGTTATGAACCAGATAAGAGAACTTCAGGGGTTATGAAGAAGATGATTAGGAACCAGACAAACAGAAACATTGTGAATACTTTGTAGAGTAGGTAATACATACCGAATAAAGTAAAACAAATAAGTAGGAAATTTATCTGTAAATGGCTAGATCAGATTCTTTCTTTGTCATGAAGAAGAATTCTGAAGGTTCTTTTGGTTTATGTGAGTGATTAAATGTCTACATACCACATTTCATATCAACATTTTTGTTTTTCAGTGAGATTTGCTAAAGTGACAGGGGAAAGAAGAACCAGTATCCTGTTTTCCCATCTACAGGTTTTCCTCCTGTAGATAATTCTCGATGTGACAACAGTAATACCAAAGATACAGAGGTTTAAACTGTTAATCCCACACTCTTCCATAGTCCTCCATTGTATATAGAGGGAGTAGAACTTAAGAGTACTTGTATCATCACAGCAGTGTGTAACCTTGAAGACAAGTGAGGCAAAACCTATATGAGGTGGCTGTTGTGGTGCAGATCAATGTAGAGTTAAATATAATCACTCAACCTTCTTCAGCTTGATGAATCAAGTGTTTACAAGCACATCAGTAGAGACACACAATTAAGTGCTGCAAACACAATCATGACAAAGGCGGGGACTCACACACACATACAACATTTAATTATACTCCATATGCTCAAATGGAATTGCTCCCTTCAAGTGCCCTTACAGATTTGATTAGTGTCTATCACTGCAGTTGATTTTTGCTTCTTTAAATATTGTCTGCATCTTTAACTTCAATATTTGTTCTGATTTTGTCCATAATAATCAATGACGTTGGTTACAATGCAAGGTAAAACCTGGGACAAACTAATAATATTATTGCACATTGTACCTCTCCAGTAGATATGTGACCAAAAAAAATCCCAGAACCTACAGATATTTCATTTACTGTCACGTTCACATCCTACATACATCTCAGTTACCCTAATTTTGTTCCACAGACATGATTTCTCTAAAAACTGTGAACAATAGGAAGATGTTTTAATAGGCAAATAATCAAACTACTGTAGTGTCTCCCTGTGGCTTGAAATGATAGTCTGCAAGGCTGTGAGGCTAATTTAGTGTAGATTTAGGGGGAAGACGATTACAGCCTCTGTGGGCAGATTGTGATAATGATGATTATAATAACTGGATGCATTGTGCTGCAGGATGTCAGAAAAATATGCATTTTTTTCAATCCAGTCCTAGCTGATGATGTCACATAGATCCAGATGTTGAACCATCTATTCTAGAAGAAAATAAAAATAATGTCTTATGTGAAAAGTAAGGTTATGTCCAAAGAAATGTATGTGGATACAGGGAGAACATGGGAAAACTCATATACAGTACATGAGCTCAGGATTGAACACCAGGTTGAAGAGACTCTTCACCACTCTGCCTCCCTATATATTAGCACTCACTGCCCACTGTATTAGAAACACCTGCACTTTCATGCAATTATCCAATCAGCCAATCATTAAGTCTATAAACAGTCGCATAATGCATTAAATCATGCACATACACTTCAAGAGCTCCAGTTAATATTCACATGAAACACCAGAATGGGAAAAAAAATCTCACATAACATTGACCATGGCATGGTTCGGAAACTGCTGAATCCCATGTGCACAAAATGTTGTGAAAAAAGGAATATCCAGTGAGTGGCATTTCTGTAGGGGGAAATGCTTTATTGTTGATGTCTGGACTTTTTTAAATCTGCATTGTTCACGTGTTACACGTGCTGCTTTTCTGCTTAACATGACTGTAAAGAGTGGTTATTTTCAATTACTATAGACTTCCTGTCAGCTCAAACCAGTCAAGCTATTTGCCTCTGACTGCTCGCATTCACAAGGGGTTCCCACCTGCAAAAATGTTGCTAATTGTTTGGATTTTTCTTTTTTTTAACACCATCTCTAGAGATGGTTCTTAATCTGTATCCATATGGTTTTATGCATTGCACAGTTGGAAAGTAATCTACAAATTCTAGCCAGATGCTGAGCTCTCATTTTCATCAATTGTTTATAAAAAATGAATATAATAACCAACGTAACAATTAAATATTTGATGAAGTAAAATAATAAATGATTAAAAGAAATCAGAATTATCAACCAGACCAGAATATTTGTGAAACCAAATGAAATTGAACCTGAGGCGTTTCGTCTGAGATTAATCACCAGGAGTCACATCACAACAACACAGCCTGAGCAGCTGGTGGTTGTTTTGAGTAGCGGCGTCTGGCAGCTGTTAAACGCCTTAAGACGTCATTTGCTAACCTTTTTTCCAGCGGTCAACGCTGTACCAGACGACACACCATGGTGTTCATGGCAACTGAGTCCTGGAGAACACACTCAGCAGGCTGCAGGTTAGAGAAAAATAGCACCAGTGTATGCCTCCTGTTGCTCTGTGTGTGCTTTACCCAGTTTTGTTCAATGAAAGTCAAATGAGGGATGGCTTATTGTTCAGATAGAACTAAAACAATCAAAGAGCAAGTAAACACATAAGAAGTAAATGAAGCAGTCTAAACTGATACATCAAGGCTTGATTTGAAGAGTAGAGGTAGTGTGTGTGTTTACTATGGCCAATGCAGTACATGATTGAGGTGCCACACTTCATCAAGAGCCTTCTCAATCACCACCCTGTTATCAGTGAGATATCATACGGCCTTCTTTATCTGGCCTGATCCTGTCAGGAAAGAATTGGGAAATTAATGTAATCACTGTTGTGGAAATGCCAGCTTTGTTCCTCATTTTCTGGCAGATTCTGTTGCTCACACGTGAATGACAGCAATATAATTAATAGGAAGTTCAAAACTTCTTTATTTGTACTTCCTTCTCTGTAAGTTACAGAATGGTTCAGCAGCTTCACATTCCTCACTCTTGTACCTTTTGTAAAACCTTATTT
>JAOTRN010000046.1:12834427-12845897 GCA_028566695.1 Bagroides melapterus | reverse complement strand
AGGGAATGGTCTTGTACATAATAATGCAGACATCATAAACTTATATAACAAAATTTGTACTACAGATAATATGGTGCTTATATATATATATATATTTTCCCTTCTAAGCAGGTTCATGCCAATATGTGCTTAGACACAGTAACAGTATCCAAACTAAATATGTTTCATTTGTAATTATTCTATTTCTATTCATTTTCTGTTTGCAGAGGCTTTACACTATCCAGAGCACTATGATTAGTGATGCTTCAAGTACAGCAGAGTTCTATGGGGACAGTACCTCAGTGGTGTCTCAGGATTCCAGTGTGTTCTTCAGTGAACCCCCTCCACCAACTGACAATCCTCTGGACTTCTTCATCATTAATGTTGGCGGAAGCCGCTACATTCTCTCTCAGGAACTGCTGGTCTCTCACCCTGAGACACGCCTGGGCAAGCTGGCTCTCTCCACCCAAGATTCAGCTTTAGACCTGTGTGATGATGCAGACTTTCTTGAAAATGAGTACTTCTTTGACCGCAATTCTCAAACCTTCCAATACATCATGAACTTTTACAAGACAGGCCATCTGCATGTTAGAGAGGAACTGTGTGTGTTCTCCTTCTTGCAAGAAATTGAATATTGGGGTATTGACGAGCTTCGCATAGACCACTGTTGCAGAGACAGGTACTATCGCAAGAAGGAGATGAAGGAATCCATAGAGATTGAAAATGATGTTGAAATGAATACTATAGAAGACGATTTCAGTGGAGTATTGTATGAGGACATTCGTCGGCGTCTCTGGGACCTCATGGAGAAGCCAGATTCGTCCAAGGCAGCAAAGATGTATGGGACGTTGTCTATGTTCTTTGTGATTGTGTCCATCGTGAACATGGCTCTGATTTCTCTGGACTTTACTATCCTCGGTGCTCCTGTCTTGGATATTCTTGAGTACATCTGTATTGTGTGGTTCACAGGCGAGCTGGTGCTGAGGTTCATGTGTGTGAAAGACAAATGTAAATTTAGCAGGAGTGTGGTGAACATCATTGACTTGCTGGCCATACTGCCTTTCTATATCACCTTAGCAGTAGAGAATCTGCATGGTGGCTCAACAGAATTGGAGAATGTGGGACGAGTTGTTCAGGTCCTCCGACTGATGAGGTCTCTCAGAATGCTGAAACTTGGACGTCATTCCACAGGTAATATCATAGTTGAAACATGTTTGGGGAGCTAGTTTTATACATAGCAAAGATTAGAATCAATAGGTTTTAGAAAAAGCTGAATCTGCTTATAAACTAATAATACAACTATGTGTTTACATATCTATCATGAGTTAATTTATGCCTCATAAATGTAAGAAAATCTAAAAGAGATCAGACAAAACCAAAAAAATATTTGTTAAATATATCTACATAAAAATGTATTTGAGAATAGTTCCTAAATAGGAGTGTGCATATTTTCCTTATAGACTTATTCTTTTTTGGATGAGATGATGCTCATTTAAAGGACCATGGCTGTAACATGACCTAGAACTACAATTACACAGGCAGTTATTGAAAATGCAAGTAAATTGAAATTAAAACAGAAACTGTTTAGAAATTGTCAGGTTTGCTCTCAGCAAGTTAATATATGTGTTTATGATCCATCTACTGAAATATGATTTAGCTGATAACATTGTTCATTATCTTTTTTTTTTTTCCAAATATATTCATTTATTAATATTTGGACATTCTCCCCATAGAGACTGGCAGGAGGAGGCTATGCGACAGAAAAAAGTTTCAGAGCACATTAAGACCAGCTTTGATCTTGTGAATGTTGTGGTGAGAGGGTCCTGAGAGGGTCCTGAATAATTAAAGAAAATTATATTTCAGAGCAGACAGAAGTAGGTGCAGTAGGAATAGATGCATATGTGACATGTCTAAAAAAAGAAAATAGGTGCTTACTTCAGATTTCATGGTTTAACTATACAAAAAAAATGTTGATGAAAATACAATTACAATGAATAAATACAACTGAATTTATTAATTTCTCATACAATTTTATCGTTTATTCATGATATCCAAGCAGTTTTTACTTGATGAATTAAGACAAACATTAAATCCATTCTAGTCTCAGTTTAATGATTAAGAGCAGACACTGTAAAATCAGCAATGATTACAGACTGATAACTCCCAGTAAGAACAGCAGCCAGTATTATTTCCATGACATTTTAATATTGTGTGAGATTATATTCATCTACTTCGCACAGGCTGTGTTTGTCCTTGGCTGTGGTTAATCTGATTATGGAAACATAGATCATATGGCAGCCAATAAAGGCTGATTATGCTGTAATATATTTGAACATGTGTAAACTAATTTTATTCGTTTACAGCCACAGTGCTTAAGACAAAAAAAAGGAAAAGTGGGGATGTAACTGTAACTACATGTAACTCAAAACAGATAATAAGTGCTGAAAAAAATTTAAATGTACTCAACTGGATTATATGCACAGTGGTATGCATTCATGGCACAATTTTTGTAGAAAAAAAGTTAAATGTATTCAAAGATAGCGTCTTACATTAATTTATTGCCTTTAAGCCTAAAAAGATCAGGGATAGAAAATGCGGACTATAGAAGACTTAAAAATTATAACTTTTTTGCTATACAATTGCTGACAATATGATATAACAAAAGTAATTTATAAATGATATAGGAATTATAAGATGACTAATATTGAAACAAACATTTGGTAGGAGCCTAGAATATTGTAAAAATATCACTACATGAATAGTCCTAGTATCATGTAGCAAATTATTAATCTGATATGCTGTACGTATATAGTCAAAGATGTTCCAGCTTTGCCATTATTTTGCAAGTACTGACATCTTATGTACACATAATTAAATTGCTACCACAAAATAATAAACTGAACTCACAGTGCACTCCTGTAAAGAAAACATGGCCATTGTTTGAAGGATAGACTGACCAAGCATTCATCTGCCATGACTTTTACCATAACAATTGATTCTTATTATAAGCAGCGTTCTGCATCCAATTAAGATGGCCTCTCCAATCTTCACAATGCTGCAGTTACATCTGAGTTATGAATATAGTTGTGCACAATTTCATTATTAAGTCTGTCAACATCTGAACTTTGTAAACTTGTAAATTAAGTATTCCAGATGATCCAAAATCGTGGCCTGTGTCTAACCAATGACATACACTCTTCATCAGGTCTGAAGTCTTTGGGCATGACGATCGCACAGTGCTATGAGGAGGTGGGCTTGCTGATGCTCTTCCTTTCCGTGGGCATTTCCATATTTGCCATGGTGGAGTATGCCATTGAGCATGACATGCCTGAGACTACATTCACCAATGTGCCTTGCGCTTGGTGGTGGGCCACCACATCTATGACCACCGTGGGTTATGGGGACATCCGCCCAGAGACAGCCATTGGCAAAGTCATAGCTTTTATCTGCATTCTTTCAGGCATCCTTGTCCTTGCCCTTCCCATTGCTATCATCAACGACCGCTTCTCGGTCTGCTATTTCACTCTCAAGATGAAGGAGGTTGCGCTGCGGCACAGCGAGGCACTTAAGCGTCTAAAGCGCAACTCAACCTCTGATGGGATGCAACCAGCTGTAGGGCTAAACCTGCGTGATGCCTACGCTCACAGTGTGCTAGAACTGCTGCGTCTGCATGGCAGAGAGAGAACAAGTACACGCAGCAGTGCAGGAGAAGATGTCTGGTGATAGTGGGACACAGCAGACACAACTTACTGAAGTGAACTGAAGTGAAAGTTGTAGAATGTTTATAATGTACCTTTTAACTTTAACTTACATGTAATAAATCTAATACATTCTGCAGACAAGTGTGGCATAGATTGTTTTCAGTGCATCCAGTGATGTTGATTAAGTATTGATCATTTAGTTACATTTCTCATTTCATTTTATTTCACTTGTAATATTGTGTACAAGCTCAGATAGGCATGCATGACAGTCTGCTATATGAAACTCAAGAGAGATGGAGGGCAGAAAAAAATATAAAAAGGCACAACATCCATTTAAGAGTCAGCTTTTTAAATGCTCCCTCTTCTACAGGAACACATTCTCGATATTTATAGATTAGAGGCAGTGTAGCTTTCTGAAAATTGCTGTAAATACAATGAAAAATACTGAGACCACTTCTATTTCACAGTCTTTTATGATTTGGTAGAACAATTTGAATTAAAATTTGAATCTTGGAAGTATTTCAGAATTTCTTAGTATTTGGTTCTCATAAATGTAATAAATAGTGTTTTTTCTTGTGTATTTTTGTTTGTTTTTTAATTTCCCTGCCCTATTTCATGTTACACAATCCAGATATTTACTATAAGACAGATCAGAGAATACTGGATGAACAGGCAGATTGCGCAGGTTGAGGTATAAATAGAATGCATTTGAATGTGTTTGATGCACAGGGATGAGGGTTTATCTGTTCCCTGGATGGCTAGCTTCTCCTTCAACCTGCCTTCTAAGCACCACCAACAAGAGAACATTGACTATATAATTAGATGGTGCTGGTTGTCCAAATTTATACATGTGTATGCACGAAAGAAACAGCAGAACATAAGAGACCAAAAAGAAAGAAAGTGTCGGAAAAGAACACCTCATGGGGACACAACTTGATTCAAGGTGAAATTCAAAAGGATTTGCTCTTTGTCAGAATGTTCCTGGTTCTCACACAAGGAACAGACATGACCTAGCAAACTATAATCTATGCTGCTGTTTTTATCCCATGAGCATTGGATCTTTCCTGTCACTGTAAAAAAAAAATTCAATACTGATGCCACAAGAAATGCCATTCATATTTTTAAGACAGCAATGAGAAAAAGAACTATAAATAACTGAATATAAATTGTGGGAATTGAGGCAGGGTGCCGGACACATACATACTTTAATGGTAGCACAAACTGATAGATTGCTTGGCTAACAGTATTCCAAAGACTTATGCATACATCTTTAAATCACTGGCACACATCTTGAGGCTAGCAGCTGTGTTGACTATATACTGTAGTAAATAATGCCCGGTAGAAAACCTGGCTGAATAGATAGATTCAGAGCTTCCATAAGAGTTTATGGAGGGTTATCCCTCCTATGGTAAGTGAAGGACATTGCTCAAGCTGTTCATTCTACAGAGACCAGTGACTGAATGTGAAAAATGAGTGTTAAAGCAACCCATGAAGCAATGTGGTATCTCACAAATAGGTCAGAGTGGCACAGAGGTTGAAAGCAGTGTGTCCTTGGAGACTCAGATACGTGAGCATGGAATCGTTGAGTGAAGGGAAAGATGTAAAGATATTAAAGCTATTTTTATGCACATTCTCTGAAAAACTGAGACAGTTCTTTAATCAGATATAATTTAATGAAGAAAGATTTTTGCCATGCTCTAAAGAATATAAATGTTCAGCAATATCGTATTGGATTATATGTACAGTGTCCAGCTCAAAAATGTTGTCCTTGCTTACCTTGTGAGTTTGCAAAGTGTTACAGAATTCAGTATTTGATTCACCTTGATGATGCTAGACCTTGATGTGCTCAACAGGCTTTTAATCATATTCATACCGCCTCACGACCATCAAGAATCATTTACGTCATAGACTCAAATATAATTTAATAAATTTCCTAAGAGATAGTTACAGGGAATTTGTTCAACAACAGACAACGTTTTATATATAAAATTAAAAATGCTTATAATTCAATATGCATTCAGGTGAGTTATGCTCAACACCATAAAGCAGTGTATGAAAGCTCCCGATTCTCAGTGATTCATCACATTTTTGGAAAAGATTTCAGCACCATAAAAAGATTTCTGCAGTGTGACTGCAGCAAAGTCAAAATGGAGGCCAGGTGAGAGCTGAAAAGGAGCGAGGACAGCAGAGTGCAAGGACGTTTTACACTGGGTGTGCTGGAACTTTGACAGAAGATGTGTGACGTGTGCTATCTCTATCATTACTATTATTATTATTTTAGTTTTAGTTATTTCTGTTGCAGCTGCAGGTGAAATTGAAAGAACCTGAAAGTAAAGAAATTGAGTGGTTCAAATCCTTAGCACCCCCATTTTCCATGTCCTTGGCAAAGTGTGTCATGAAGAAAAGACTTGAAATGCTTACAAACAATGGCCATCAGACTAAAATGTTAAATTGTTGTCTTCCCACCAACTGAACACTTCATCAAGACATTCAGTAAAGTATTTATCTGCTTCTATAATGCTCTATACAAACATTAATTCATTCATTTGTTCATCTTTTGTAAACAACCTGTTCAGGGTTGCAATAGATCCAGAGCCTGTCCCAGTAAAACTGGGCACAAGTTGGGAGAAATTCATCCCAGACTGCTGTACAAACAACCTGCTGTAATAATGGTTTGCTATTAGGTTTACTATTGTGATTAGAAACATTTACAGCTGTTCCTTAATTTAGCCTTATGCTAACATCTTTGAGAACACACAGAAATGTTCTCAAAGATTTAACATTAGTACTACCAAAGTGTACTTATATCATCCTTCTAACTGGGTTGTCTCTTATCACCATTAAAATTTCACTAAAATAATCTTTTTTCCAGCATTTTAGATGGCCTTGCCAAATAAAAAAAAATCTAAATGCAGAACAGTGACTTGTCAATTTTAATTATTTGACCAGGGGGTTAAATCCACAGTTAAACAAAAGCTTGGATGTTCTTCTATAAATGAAGACTGGTGCCATGTGGCACTTTTAATCTATAATTTCAAATACTACAAGGTTAAGCAGTGGTCCAGAAGGATGTGTTCTCATTTTGAGTTGTGCTTTATGCCCCTGATTGGGATTCTGTGTCACACTTTTAGAGAGTTTGAAATACAAAATAGATTTGCTGCATTTGACACATTTTTACAGGGCATGGGCTGGAGCAGTATTTTAGTGTAGAGCACTCTGATGTCTCTGATGTTTTAGAACTTGTGGGTGGTTTTTAGTCTTTATTGGTGTGTGAATCATATTTAAAGTTGCATGTCTATTCAAGTATTTTTGTCCAGATACAACTAATGAGAATACACAAAGAAAACCTGATACCATTCAACAGGGTCCTCAAGATTACATTCTTGTGCAGTCTCAATGTTAACAGCAAACTGTCAGCCTCAGCCTTGTGCTGTCTCTATTGCATTATATTGATGCTTATGCCTCAAGCAAACTGAATGAAATCATGTTTAATTATATTATTATATAATATCTACTCATGTCTGTGATACAGTCTTAGACTTCTTTCTCCAAAGATCTTATTGAAACCTTAGCGCCAAGTCTGATGTGTAACTTATGACTGATGTAGAAGATTACTGAATGTTAGTATAACAGAAAAAAACACATATAGAAATATATAATTTTACACTTTTTGTCATGTAAGAAAAACAGTTCATATATCCAAAACCTCTTAAAAAAATAAATTATAGGATGAATATTTGAGTTACAAATAAGTTATTTGATTTGAACAAGAGTACATTTAAATTTTAATCTTGTTTATATGAACTGAAATGAGTCACAAGATTTTTCTCATGGTCCATGTATTTCCAGGACATTTGCCATTTGCCAAGACCATAAGCCAGCCTCAAATAAGAGATAAAAAATAAGAGAACTCAAATACTTTGTGTGCTTATTTCAGATTTGTGCTGAGTAAATTTGTAAATTTGTACATGATTCAGTGTAATTACATGAACAGTCCAACAAAACTAGCAAATATGAAGTATGAACAATCTGGATTATGTATCTAATGCCCTGGGTGAAATGAAACATTAATAGGCTAGAGAGCCTTTTATCCTTTATCTTCTATGAGCAATTGTCCACTCTCTGGATTCTATTGTTCAGAGACTGAGTCTGGTGATGACACTAATTAACTTTTCTTTTAGTCCCACATTAGCACACTAAATTACTCTTGTGTCCCTGTTGCTCACAGGTGTGCTCTCGAGTGGCCTCATAGAGCCGCTATCTGATCAGAGCCAGAAGCATCACACAATAGGTCCTAATTAGACATGTGTGCGTCCAGTGAGAGGCAGGTGCTTATATAACTAAATTTATGAAATTCATTCATACATCACGTCACTTAGTTCAATCTAAATATTACATTTACATCACATTACATTTATTCATTTAGCCAACACTTTTACCCAAAGCGGCATACAAATGATAATGAACTAGCAAAGCAGTATATAAAACAGTGGACGAGTATGTAAGTAGTGCTACCATGAAAAAGTTTTAAGAGGAAGGTGCACTGAGTAGCAGTGTAAGAGTTAGTGTAATTGCAGGTTTTTTCTTTCTAGGGACAAGTAAGTGAATTGGGGAAGTGGCAGTTCAGTGGTTATGGGAGTGGAGTGAGTTCAAATCCCATGGCCACCAGGCTGCTACTCCTGGGCCCCTGAGTAAGTCCCTTCCTCCTCAGTTGCTCAGTTGTATAAATGAGATAAATGTAAGTTGCTCTGAATAAGGGTGTCTGCTAAATTCTGTAAATGGAATTGGCTCTTTCTTGAATATTTGAAGTATAATAAATGTGAAATTTTAATATGTAGCTTTATATTATTTACACACATACACATGTATAAGTGTGTGTAAGTAAACCACATGATGGTATAATCGCCCAAGTGATTGATTGGACAATTCAAGAGCACATTAGTTTAAAGTAAAAAACAATCCAAAACAAACTAACAAACAAATATTATTATTATAATTAATATTCATTTCAACAACAGCCCTTACTCATTGTTATTTAAGGAAACGTATTTCAAATCTGTTCATAATATGTGTACTCAAAATACTCAAAAAGCTGCTGATTAAAAAAAGTGTCTAGCAAATCACACCAGTTTCTTTAAATTCTACGCACAGTTGTAAGTACATATCCACAGGACAGATGAAGTTTGAAGACATTGTTTATTATAACCTACTTTTTAAAACCTTCTAAGTATTTCTCACTTGCGGGATGTGTATCACCAACAAAATATTGTGTTCAATAAAATACCAGAACACTTTTTGGACAAGAAAGTATGCCCCAACATGCTTTTTTATACAATTCGTACACCTTTCTATACATTACTGCTTCTTGCTATTTGCTATTTGAACTAAACATCTGGTATTTTGTGTAAAAATACCACCATGCTACCTAGAAACTCCCTGCACATTACTGTTACTTGCAAATAGTTTTTTTTCACTACTTATTATAGTATAATATGTGACACACTACCTTGCTCACTCACTTTATGTACACTTTATGTACACTTTATGTACAACTGTTACATAAGCAGGACCCCCCCCTATTTAATATGCGAAATTACTGAATGTTTTGTATTTAATGTGAATAGTGTTTTGTCTCTAACAAAGGTAAAGTGTTTTATGTTGGTCTGTACTTGAGAGCCACAAACAACTGGAATTAATTTCCTTGTGAGTGTAATCATACTTGGCAAATAAAACCTGGTTCTGATTCTAATTCTGATAGCTTTCCCCCACAAATAGGAAACGTATTCCTATTTGTTAGGTACTAAATAACGATTATTATAATATAAAGAATATTTACTACATTATCAGCATGGCTAAAACTAGTCTTAATTCCTTTTTATTTCTTCAAGGATCACCTTATTTCATACCTGACACTGGCACTGTAAGAGCTAAGAACAGTCTATGCACTGTCTGACATTTCAGACTCGTTAAAACGTGCTACAACATGAAACACCAGACACAAGGGGCTAGCTGTAATAGCTGTCAACAATAAACATCTGCTTCTGGCCCTTTTATGGGACGGCTTTGAGGCCATTATATGACTTAAATACGTTTAGTTCATTTATTATTATTATTATAAGGGGCTGAAAACTATATTATAGAGTTCCACATTAGAGTGGTAATAATTGTACAACACTCAAAAAGGGCTAATAGAAGAGGCCTTTATTTTTCACATAAACATTGCAGTGAAATACTTTTCTTCATGTAGCCCAGCTTGTTAGAGAAGTTCAGCCTGCTCTGGATAAGGGCTATAAATGTAAATGTAAATGTAAATGATACAGTGCCACTGGAGCAGAGAGGGATAATTCTCTCTTTCTATCTCGCTCTCTCTCAGGTGCAGATAAGGTAATCCCATGCAAATAAGCATGAAAATACATTTACTAAAACCAAAAGCTACAAGCAGCCTTCAATACAACATATTTAATTTGAATGAATGAATGAATTAATTAATATGTACACACTGACCAACTGGACATAGTCTGGTCATACACATGTAGATATAAACACGTCAAAGAACTTAACTTTTTATGGCCAATCCAAGAATATTAAATACTCAGACACAAATGTAATTCAGCTGCTACTAGTCCGGTTCTAGCAACATTTCTGACAGTTCCTATAAATGAGCCATGGTGGAACTGACAAAAACAGCACAATATGAGGAGGTTCATAAATGATGGGGTCAACATGACACCGTGCAGAGCTAGTTGCTAGAAAACTAGCAACTGAAGGCTATGTCCAATTCATCAACTTTAGAAGGACAAATTGGAGTGCTTCTGGCATTGACAAGTAAATAACAATCTCCATTTAACTAAACACTAACAAGAGCAAGTGAGGTCATCGGTTTATGAGCTAGAGAAACAAACCACTGTTTCACATTTTCAGCAAGAAGAATATCTGCTTTTTAAAAAGACCCACATGTTAATGCAAAAACTGGAACAGTATTGTTATTAGCAACCGGTGAAGATACAGCTGAACATGGGTCACCTAGCTGCATAGCAACAAGCAGGATTACTGAAAGAGACAACAGCCAGCTAGACCTTGAAGTGTAATGGACTGTGGAGAAGTAAGGAGAGACAAGCATCTTCACTGTCTACTAAAACATTCCCATTTGACATAAACAGAATAAAAAAATCAAACAAATAAATGAATTTGAAGCAAAATGTATATGAACTGCAAAAACTAATGACATGCTAACACAGGTATTATGCTTAAAATCACACCCTATTTCACACCTTAAAATCATACCCTATCTGTAGCCGGGATGTTCTGGTTCTTCTTTTAAGCTGAAATTTCAGAACTAGGAGTAAAGGTAAGTTCAACAGCATTTACAGAGCAAACCCAAACTCAGTGACCATAATGTCTACATAATGTCACAACTTGTCCTTGAGATTGCTTGGGTTTTTTAAAATGTGTACAATAAAACTGCCAGACTGGGTCAACATAGACAATTCTGACACACACAGCTCTCTATTACCAGGCATGTTTAAGTTACAGCATTTGGCAGACACCATTATCCAGAGCAACTTACATTTTATCTACCTTTTTTTTTTAAACAACTACATGCATTGCTCAAGGGCCCAGCACAGGACAACTGGTGGACCAGGGATTTGAACTTATGAGCTTCTGATCAACAGCCTAACAACATAACCACTAAGCTACCACAAGCAGCTGAAAGTTGCTCATTAAGGCTACATTTAAACATTTTAAACTTAGAATTTAGCTGATACACAAATAAAGCACTATACAAATAA